>PVJD01015477.1:0-24745 GCA_004026545.1 Mormoops blainvillei
CTCCTTCTCTTTCTCTTTCCTCTTTCTTCTTCTTCTTCTTCTTCTTCTTATTATTATTATTATTATAAAACTTATACATGTTTGTTTAAAAAATAATTGACACTGATAGAAAAGGTATCCTTTTCTGTGAGGACAGAAAGGGATACCATGAAAAGTACAAGAAGACCTCTCTGTTTTTCTACCTTTCCCAAAGGGAAAACCCATTTTCTGATGTATTCCTCAAGTTATTTTCTGTGTATCGCCAAGTATATATATGAATATTTTTTTTAAAAGATTGACTCACACTAGACATCCTGTTAGCAATTCATTTTCATTTAATCATGAATCTTTCCATGTCTGTATATGTCTCTACACATAGATCTTTCTTCATTTTCTTTTAAAATCTAAATGTATTTTATTTAAATTTTTTTTATTGATTTGATAGAGAGGAAGGGGGAGAGAGAGAAACATTGATATTGTTTTCTACTTGTTTGTGCATTCATTGGTTAATTCTTGTGTATGCCCTGACCAGGGATAGAACCCGTAACCATGGTGTACTGGGACAGTGCTCTAACCAACTGAGCTACCTGGCCAGTGCCTATATGTATTTTAAAAGATAATGCATTCAGCTTATTTAAGATTGAAAGGTACAAAAGAGCTCACAGTGAAAGACCCCTTCTCTCACTACTCCCCAGGTTACGCTCTGTAGAGAGCCAATATTATCGGGTCCTGTGAGTTCTTTTACAGACAGCTTTCCCATATACCACTATGTACATGTATGTATACATCCTCTCCTCCTTTATTTCGCTGAGATAATTGACATATAATGTTATGTTAGCATCAGGTATACAACATAATGATTTGATATTTGTATATATTGTGAAATGATCACCACAATAAGCCTAGTGATCATTCATCACCACACAGTTACAAAATTTCTTTTCTTATGATGAGAATGTTTAAGATCTACTCTCTTAGCAACTCAGATATGCAGTAAGTCCTATTATCTATAGTCACCATGCTGTACATTACAGCCCCATGACTTACTTATTTTACAACTGGAAGTTTGTACCTTTTGATCCCCTTCACCCATTTCACTCACTCTTACTCCTTGCCTCTGTTCTGTATATATGAACTTTGTTTGTTTTTTTATTTTTTAAGTTTTTTAAAAAAGATTTTATTTATTTTTAAAGAGAGGGGAAGGGAGGAAGAAAGAGAGGGAGAGAAACATCGATCGGATGCTTCTCACACGCCCTCACCTGGGGACAGGGCCCACAACCCAGGCATGTGCCCCGAGTGGGAATCAAACTGTGATCTTTCGGTTTGCAGGATGGTGTTCAATCCACTGAGTCACACCAGCCAGGGCTGTTTGTTTGTTTTTTTTTAGATTCCACATGCAGTATAAGTAAGATCATACAGTATTTGTCTTTTTCTATGTGATTTAGTTCACTTAGCATATTTCTCTCAAGGTCTATCCGTGTTGCAAAAAGCAAGATTTCCTTTTTTTTAAACCCTCACTTGAGGATAAGTTTTTTTATTTTTTTTAAATTGATTTTAGAGAGAGGGGACAGGAAAGAAAGAAACATCAATGTAAGAAACCTTGACTAGTGGCCTTTTATATGTGTCCTGACCAGGGATCAAACCTTCAACCTTTTGATGTACAGGATGACACTCCAACCAACTGAACCACCTGGCTAGAGTAGGCTTTTCTTTTTTAACGGCTGAATAATATTTCTCTTCCCCTCCTTACACCAGAGTTCTGCACTTAGATTTTTCTCCCTGAACAATGTCGCTTGGAGATCCACTGATAGTTTCTTCCCTCTCTTTTATAGCTGTGCAGTATTCCATTGTAATATGTATACTGTAACTGCCTCTTATTTTTATCCATTTTGGCTGATTCCAGTTTTTTCTCTGTGTGTACTATAGGAGATAAGAATCTTTAATGGTAGAATTCCAGGCATAGTGACAAGCACAGAAAAAGAATTTAGGGGATCCAAGATGGCGGAGGAGTAAGTGGAAGCTACACTCATCTCTTCCCAGAACAAATTTGGAATTGCAACTCAGTTGTAGAGAAATCATCCTGAATAACCAACTGAACACTATCTGGAGATAAGCCTTGAAACTAAGGACAGACAGAATTTGGGGGCAGGAATTTCCAGGATGTGAGCATTTGTGAATACCAGAGGTCAGGTGTCCTAGAGGAGCAGGGAGCCTCTCTACCCAGTTGTCATGGGGACATGTGTCAGCAAGTTTTCTATCAGTGACATTTACAGGTTGGCAACTCAGAATCCTTTTTAATATTTATTTTACTTCCTTTCTTCCCTTCGCTTTTTCTAGTTTCTCCTTCCTTCCTCCTACCCAGTGAATAAAACCAAATCTAGGATCCTGTGAGGACCTCCAGGTATTAAGTCAAGAAGGTTGTTCCAAACCATGACTCTTAGACTTTAGGTTCCTTATTGGGTTTATTTCTGGATAAATGGGAGCTGAGAAAATTTGGCTAAGACTTCTGATTTGAGATCCTATGATCAGGGATACAGTAGCAACTTCTGTTCTTCCTCAGGTGGTGGTGAGAGAACTGCAGTTCTACTTTGACAGTTGATGAATTCATGTGAACTTGGCAACAACTCAGGCTCTAAGAGACCAGCTAGGCTCCAGGCTGGTGTCGTCTTTACTTTTTTATTTTTGGTAGTGTGGGTTTTAAAAAGGGAAATCAAACACCAACAATTTCATGGACATGCTCTTAAAGCAGCTCTTTTTTATTAAGTCAGGGAATATTTCACTGAACGTTTTTCCTGGAATTCAACTCCCCGACAGGGCTCTATGAATGATTTGAACTTGGATTGTGGATTTTAAATGTCTCGATTTTCAGGATGCATGGTATAGGTGAACATAGCAAAACCTGATATTTGCATTTGGTTAGTGCCTTTGAGGGTCCGACCGTTAAAAATATCAGGGATCACATGTCTTCTCTGTCTTAGTGAGAGGAATCATGACAAACTTTTGTAGTAGCTCAAATGGGACCCCTACTGACAACTTTGGGGCTGTGCTGCCTCTACATCTAGATCCACTGGCTCCAGGGTCTGCCCGTCCTGGTAAAGGAAGTCCCCATGGATTTGCTTCCAGGACATCCCAGCAGTGTCACCACAGCCTCTGGGACAACAGCCTCAAGCAGACGCCAGTCCCCAACAGGCCTCTCTGCTCATGACCAGCCTGCCTCCAGGTGTTTTTTCAACTTCTCCAACCCTCTCAACCTCCCCGTCATCACACTTAGCTTTTCCCCTATGATTTCCTCGGGGGTCATGACTCTCCCCTTCACGCTTCGTCCATGCCCACATCACCACCTGACGGAAGAAGCTCCTGCAGCCTCTGCCAGCTACAGGCCTCTCCCTTTAGTCCCTCCCTGTGGGGTCTAGTTCCCTCTTTCACAGGCCCTTCCACTCCCGTAGGAAACCATGCAGCACAAGGTTGGGGGGGGTCTCATCAATATTGCACATTGGTGGGTCTCAAATTCAGATCTTCAACATTCTCTCTAAAAGAGGTCTAACACCAAGAGAATGAAAAAAACCACAGACAGAGAAAAATCTTTGCAAAAGACTTATTTGATAAAGGGCTTTTGGAGTCCTTTTAAAAGTCTATTTTTTAAAGTCTATTTTTAAGAAAGTTCGAACATAAAATTGCACTAATAGGGTTGAAATAAGACAGTGTTTTTGAGTCAGCTTTAAATTCATGTTCCACACTTGAACTCACTCCTTTCAATGACTCTAGATTATTACATATGTTTTTATAAATCTCCTAATTTTATGTGAGCATAATTACATTTAGCATTTTTTCTTATAAAAGCTTTAGTTTCTTTAAAGAAAACACTTAAACTATCTTGTAATTTATGTAATCATGTTTTAACATTAATTTTTTGTATACTGGTGCCCCCCACTCCACTGGAAGTAGTTAGGCCCCCCTCTTGACTATGGAGGGCTCCATCTTTAGTCTCTTTCACAGACTGGCAATGTCTTGTCCCTCAGACCCTTTTTCTTCCTCCTGTAGTCTCCTACCCAAGGCCCCCATTCCACGAGCATCCTGAGATGGGCTTCCTCTCTCATTCCTCTTTGTGACCTTCAAGGCTTCATGTCATTTTGCTCCAATTCAGCTAACTCTGTCAGCCTGTAGGCCTCCTTCTCTCAGAGCCCCAGCCAATCTGCAGAACTTCCTCCTCAGGCATACAAGCTGCCACCATGGCTGTAGCTTCTACAACCCCTAAGTCCTATGAGGGCAAATGAGTATATAGGTGGTATTCTAATTCTACAATTCCTGGTGTCATCATGAGCTTGGATTTGTTGCTTGGGAGAAAGGAGATATGCAGGTGAAACTGAAAAGGTTAAGGGTCTCATGGTATTGAATTCGGAAGCATGAAATCATGTATTTTATGTTAAAATGTTAAATATATTTATTCAATAAAAGACCACAAAATAAGGCCAACCAGTAGTAGTAAGCACATTTATACTCAAATTTTGGTGTCTAAGCACCGTTCTTTACTAAATTAAACCAGAGGTTCATGGAGAAATGGCTGATTCCAGGTCTGGGGCAGGAGATTTACAAGACGAGTTTGGAACACCTGGTCATGTGAGTGGGTAATCTACCCAAGACTACCAGAGTCCTGTCCAAGAGACTCAGGAGACAACTTGAATAATTCCCACTGGACAAAGATGGGACAACAACCTGGGCATAAATAAAAATAAGAACTGTAATAAATTATAAACATATCAAGTCTACTTAAATCCACAAGTTCATATGGTGCTACAAACACACACAAACTCCCTCTCACCATTGGGAACCTACTCATTGTTTTGAAAAAAATGGTACATAGGAGGGAAAGAAGTGAACATTTATCCTTTTCTTATATCAATTGTACCACTGAGTAATCAAAGAGTAAATAAGAAGAATGTTTTCTTTACAGATATATTCCTATATTGAATGAAGAGGCATAATGGAAACAGAATGCCACCATTTCCCCACCCTGGGGAGTATATGAAGCTATAGTTTCCTAGTAAAGCAGGTAGGCTCATTGTCCAATTCAGCTCCCAAGTTTATTAGGCGTCTTAATGTTTGATTCCCTTTGCCTCTGTCCTTTATTAATATTTAGTTACCTACACTAACAACAGCCCTTTATTTGTGTCAGCTTAATAGAAAATATGTCTGTTTCTTCAATCACCTTATTTTATATAATATGATTTATCTGAAGATTTACAGGGAAAACCTAAGGCCAAAATTTTATTTTTTTAAAATAGAGAAATATTTACTTATTTTTATTGTTGACAGTATACAGATGTGCCCATCCCCTCACCACTTGCCCACCTCTACCCAGCCCCTGCCCCACTTCTTTCTGATCATCATCACACTGCTGCCTGTGTCTATGGTTTATGCACATATGTTGTTTGGCTAATCCCTTTTGCAACCCTAATAAATGTAGGCATTGATGATCAACTTCTGCTAGCATTATACCAACCAGGCATGACGTGCCTCCTGATGAAAGAACAATCACCACCTGCAACATAGTCTTGCCCCACCCCCTCAGAAATGAAACCTGAATCTAATCAAGCCTCTAGCACCAACTACCAGTTTTAGAAAATGCAGATAACAACATGTAACTCCTATGCTTATCAAGCTCCAAAATGTTCATGAATTACTGGGGAGCTTGTGAAATTGAAGTTCTGGCCCAGCAGGTCTGGGGTGAGCCTGGGATAGTTTGCGTTTCCATCAATGTCCTGGATGCTGCAGCAACAGGAGCACGTGCATTCTGAGCAATGAGGGTTAGGTGACCCCATGGAGTTGCAAACAGCAAAATCTACACCAGGTGAACTCTACAGGACAAACATAATTTTTTCCCCCACCAAAAAAATTTCAAGGAAGAAAGGAGATTAAAAGAGTCTTAAAAGACATATTAACAAGTCATAATTGGTGATCCTTGTTTGGATCTTGATTTCAACAAACTGTAAAAACAAAAAAACTCTCCACAAACAGTGACATTTATTAGATAATTGGAAATTTGATCATTGACAAGATTAATTTCCTAGGGCTGACCTAACAAAATACTGCAAACTGGATGGCCTAGAATAACAGAAATTTATTGTCTCGTAAGCCTGAAGGCTAAAAGTCCAAGATAAAGCTGGTACTGGCAGGGCTATGCTCCCTCTGAAGGCACCAGAGAAGGATCTTTACTTGCCTCTGGTAGCCCCAGATGTTCCTTGGCTCATAACAGTATAACTCCAATTTTACATCACATAGTCCTTGTATCTCTTCCCATAATATTTCCTCTGTGTGTGTCTGTCTTGGTGTCCAAGTTTCCTTATTATTAGGATGCCAGTCAGATCAGATTAGGGCCCACCCTAATAACCTAATTTTAGCTTGATTGCCTCTATAAAGACCCTAGTGCCACATAAGGTCACATCCTGAGGTTCTAGGGGTTAGGATTTCAACATAACCACAATTATTTTCTGGAGGGTGAGCCCCTTGTAGTAGAGGCTTTCCTGGCTAGCTGAGTGTTCTAGGAACCCATCTGTATTAGTGTACCAGCTGGCGTTGTTGTGAGAGGCTGCATTTGGCTTCAGTGAATTTTTTTTGGAAGACTTAATGTGTTTACCCATTTCACAATGGGTGATTTACGAGCACACATGCCCACACTATGCTGAGTGTTCAGAAATTTTTGACCAAAAATGGCATGACCCCCCATGCCCCACCCTCCCTATTCACCCGATCTCACCCAGAGCAACTTTTTTTTTATTCCCCTGGATGAAAAAGTCCTCTAAGGGAAATGTTTTGCTGATGTGGAAAGGTCGGGGGGCATGGGGGACCAGAAGCACTAAAGGGCATCAAAATTCATGAGTTCAAAAACTGTTTTTGAGCAGTGGAAAAAATTCTTGTTAGGCATATTGCATCAAATGGAGAGTACTTTGGAGGTGACTGAGGTTTAAATATGTAAGAATAATTGCACAATTTTTTTGGATTGTATACTTTATTTATTTTTCTTTTCTCCCCTTTATTCCTCTCAGCCCTGCCGCCCCCCTCCCCACCAGCATTCCCCCCTTAGTTCATGTCCATGGGCTGTACATATAAGTTCTTTGGCTTCTTCATTTCCTATACTATTCTTAACCCCCTCTGTCTATTTTGTACCAATCATTTATGCTTCTTATTCCCTGTAACTTTTCCCCCATTCTTCCCTCACCCCCTTCCTGCCTATAACCCTCTATGTGATCTCCATTTCTGTGATTTTGTTCCTGTTCTAGCAGCTTACTTAGGTTTTTGTTGTTTTTTTTAGGTTCAGTTGTTGATAGTTGTGAGTTTGTTATTTTACTGTTCATAGTTTTGATCATTTCTTTTTCTTAGATAAGTCCCTTTAACATTTCATATAATAAGGGCTTGGTGATGATGAACTCCTTTAACTTTACTTTATCTGGGAAGCACTTTATCTGCCCTTCCATTTTAAATGATAGCTTTGCTGGATAGAGTAATGTTGGGTGTAGGTCCTTGCCTTTCATGACTTTGAATACTTCTTTCCAGCCCCTTCTTGCCTGCAAGGTTTCTTTTGAGAAATCAGCTGATAGTCTTATGGGAACTCCTTTGTAGGTAACTGTCTCCTTTTCTCTTGCTGCTTTTAAGATTCTCTCCTTATTTTTAACCTTGGTTAATGTAATTATGAGGTGTCTTGGTGTTTGCTTCCTTGGGTCCAACTTCTTTGGGACCCTCTGAGCTTCCTGGACTTCCTGGAAGTTATTTCCTTTGCCAGATTGGGGAAGTTCTCCTTCATTATTTTTTCCAATAAGTTTTCAATGTCTTGCTCTTCCTCTTCTCCTTTTGGCACCCCTATGATTTGGATGTTGGAACGTTTAAAGTTGTCTCAGATGTTCCTAAACCTCTCCTCATTTATCTGAATTCTTGTTTCTTCATTCTATTCTGGTTGAGTGTTTATTTCTTCCTTCTGCTCCAAATTGTTGATTTGAGTTGCAGTTTCTGTTCCCTGTGTATTTTTCTTTATTTCACCTTGTATAGCCTTCTCTTTTTCCTCCCTTTTGTGACCATACTCCACCAATTCTGTGAGCATCTGGATTACCAGTGTTTTGAACTCTGAATCTGTTAGGTTGGCTTTCTCTTCATCACTTAGTTCTATTTTTGGAGCTTTGATCTGTTCTTTCATTTGGGCCATATATATATATATATATATATATATATATATATATATATATATATATATTTTTTTTTTTTTTTTTTTTTTTTTTTTTTGTCTCTGCATGCCTATTAAGGGGTGGAGCCTTAGGTATTCACCAGGATGGGGCAACCCACTTCACTGCCTTGTAGCACTGTATGTGCGGGAGGGTCTGAGAGAAAAGAATGTTGCTTGCTTGGCTCTTGGCCAGCTTTCAGTCACTTCCCTTGCTTCCCACAAGCAAATTGGGACCTTCTGGTGCTGATTCCTGGGTGGGTGAGTTTGTGTACATTCTAGAAGCCTGTGGGTCTCTCAGACAAACTCTCCTGTGAGCGTGGCAGTTTCTCCTCCTGCTGCAATCCCCACAGGTTTTTACCTGTAGAGGTTTTGAGGCTTTCCTTTCCCGCATCAGAACCATGCGTTGCATGGTCTCTCTCACTCCCCAGTTGTTTTCTCTCAGTTTATCTGCACACAAATGTGGGACTGCCCTGTGCAGTCCGCCAGCTGCTGCCTTGCCATGGGTTCTCTTTGCCCGGGCTGCCCGTCTCCGCCCCTCCTACTGGTCTGGATGAATGTTTCTTCTTTAACTCCTTGGTTGTTGGACTTCCATACAGTTTGTTTTCTGTCACTTCTGGTTACTTTTTGTTTTTAAATTTGTCATTGTCCTTCTTTTGGTTGTGCAAGGAGACAAAGTGTTTCTGCCTATGCCTCCGTCTTGGCTGGATGTTGAAAACAATTCTAAAAACACAATTTTTAATAAATAAATTCAGATTTTCTTGGGTCCCCCTTGTATCTTTTTTTGGGGGGGCATACAGTTCAACCCACAACACTAGGTATTTGATAATATTAAGGAAATAATGTTAATTTTTAAAAAAGGTATTATAATATTATGATTATATTTAAAAAGTTTCTTTTTCCTTTAGAGAAACATACTCAAAACATTTACAGATGAAATTCTGTGATGTACATATATGGTTTGCTACACAACAACATGGGATCAGTTATGGGGGAAATAGATGGCAGCAATAGATGAAGCAATGTTGGCTCTAGTTAATTATTGAGACCTGGGTGACTTATGGTTATATGAGGGACCATTAAATATTCTGTTTATGATTACAAAAGTTTGAAGTTTTTGATAATAAAGGCAAAACAAAAAAATATTAATAACAACAAAAATAAAAAGCTTTTCACAAAGCTGACTTGGCCCCATCCCTGTATCCCATGTAGGGCACCCCCCAGGCCCAGTTTCTCTTACTAGAGAAGTCACCTCATATAGGCAGTCTGGCTGTGGCTTCGCCCATGAGTTCCCTAGGAATCCCTGGGGCTCAGACATCCTGGTGGGCTGCACACAGTCCCTCTCCCCCTGAAACTTCCTGCACTCCCCTGCCACATTGCATTTTCCCCTCAGTCAGCTTTCCCTGCACAGGAAAATGCCTGGCTGCAGTCTTTGCCCTCTTGGGGGCAGCCACTGCTCAGGGAAGAGATGCCCCATCCCCAGTGTAGCAATAGGCTCTGAGCTCAGTTTGGGGGTGGGGGGCACTGCCCTGGGTCCCATCTTCTATACCCAACGGCAGGCCACATGGCCTTTGAAAGGACAGTGGCTTGGGGATGTGCTTCCTCTGAAAAGAATTTGGCATGGTTCTATTTGTGGTCATTTCTTTCCCAGTTTTCTGAGGTGCTCTGGGCCAGGCCTTAGGTTCAGGGCATTAAGGCCCAATGGTCCCCTGTTAGCGATGCTCTGTTTGTTTGGGACAGAGACCCACAAACAGAGAGTGGCCTCTCCCTCCAGGAGTGAGACAGCCTTACAGAATAGTATATAATACAGACAAAACAGAATAGCATTGTGATGAATTGTAGGATCTATGATTGTTTAAATTGCACAGATTAACACCTTTAAGAAAAAGAGATATTATAAGAAGATAATATAAGAAGTGTAAAAACAAGGCTTAGATGAAATGGCCCCTGATCTCTCCTGAGTCACCTCACAGACCTCCATCCTGCTGGTTTTCCACAAGAGCTCTCCTCAGAGGCTCACCCCTGGGACACCCTGTAGGCAGGCATTTGTCCCAGGAAACCTCCCCCGCCCCAGCCCACCCCACACCATACCTATGATCCCACAGGTCAAGAGGGGTGGAGGGAGGAAACTAAGGAAGAAGGATGGCTTCTTAGAGCCTGCTAAGGACAAGTGTCTTGGTCTCAAGGCCTCCCAACCCAGGCTGCCATTGCAGGAGGACTGTGTCCTAGCTTCCCTCATACAAAGCTGCAGAGAGGCTGGCTGTAGGTCAGCCACGGAGGTGCTTCAGCTTGTTCAGCATGGTAAATTCTTTCCACAACTGTTTGTTATCACCTGCTGTCAACTACAGTTCTGGGTCCCTGGTAAAGAACCATGAACACGAGACAAAAATCCCTGATTCTAGAAGAGGGGCTGACAAGAAACAATAAAGACAGCAAAGAAGTAAATTGCAGTAAGTGTTAGGGATGTATGCAATGAAAACACTGAAAAGAGGAGCAGAATAAGGGGGTAGCTGTGGCCAACACGCAGATTTCACCTACAGAAAGCCCTGAGTTTAGGATCTGTTGAAGAATAGGACTTTGTGGCAACCCAAATGGCAAGTATGGGCGGTGGCCACAGCTGTGGTGCCTGCCCTTCAGTAACCACAGTGCACAGCGCTCCTTAACACTTCTCACAATCACTCATTTATGCTTTCTGCCTGTGTGTGTGGATGTCAACCTGGGATAGGAGTATACACATAATTGTCCTTCAGCATTTTTAAGTTTGGGACAGGGCTGCTCAGACTTTAATGTGTTTCAATCACTTGAGGATCTTGTGAAAATACAGGTTCTGATTCAGTAGATCTGGGTGGTCCTTGAGATCTTCTATTTCTGATGAGTTCTTGGGTGGTGCTGATGCTGCTTGTCCATGGACCACACTTTGTGTAGCAAGAGGTTCATTGACATAATCTATTGACTTGAATATACCCATGGACATTTACTTAGGACCAATTAAAAAAAAATCCTTCTTGTCTTTTATAAAATATAGCTGATCCAGGCTGGTCTTAGTTCTGTAGAGTTAACTGCTAACTGCATGCTGTGGCCAAAGGATTACATCAGTCTGTGATACTGTGAGCTCACCCCAGGGACGTTCACCCTGTCCATACAGAATAACCTTGGAGAGTTTCCAAAATATCCCACCCCAGACAAATTTAATCGCTTAACCAGAATGGCTCTAAATGCTTCACAAGTGATTGCAGTGTGTGACATCAGGGCCAGAAATCAGAAAGGTGCTTGCAGCACATGAGAGGAGGCATCAGGAAGCATTGTGGAGCAAGTGACATGGTGGGTTTCCTGTGGATTGTGTCAAATGAGAAAATAATAGGGCTGCAGTTAGACAGATAGAAAAACCCAGAATCAGGGTAGGATGAAAAAAACGGTGGAGAATTTGAATGAAGTGATTCAAAGAAGACCCCACAAAACCTCTTAAAGTACACTTTGTTTTCACAGTGACTTTGGTGCCGGGGCTTAAGTAGGTGGGAAGAATTGCAGGGATGCAGAGGCCACTGCAACCTGCAAAAGTGGGCATTTTAAGACAGAAGGGACTGAAACAATTAGTGGGGTGGGTCAATAAGGACTCAAGTACTGGAATTTTGCTTCATCTGTGAATTCGAAACAGGATTGGATTTGTGTTTTAGAAAAACTGTGCTGTGTGGGATGGTGAAGGCGGGTCAGAAGCTGGAGCCAGGAAAACCAAGTTGGGAGGCTCTTGGCTTGCTGGGAAATGACAACAGCATTTCATGGATCAGGGGCTTGAGGTGCTGCTAGGGGAGTGTGGGTGGAATGTAGACAGTAGGGAGACCCTTGGGAAGACCCCAGAGTTCTCCAGTACTCTACGGACAACTTTCCGAGCCTTAGACCTGTTGATTGCACAGGACCAGGTCAACTGAAGAAGGGGCTGGCAAAGAAGTTCAGCCGCCTTTCAACTATGATGATTGTTACTCCCAACCTTATTTCTTCAAGGCTTGGAGCCTTAATTCTCATTGCCACCATTCACCACATCATCAGTGGAGGGAGTATATTTGTAAGTTCTCCTGACTGTCTCAATGCTTACTGAGAGGAAGGTGAAAAGATCACGAGTCATGTCACTACCACTTGCATGTCTCCTGGTTGTGTTGTGGAAGAATGCCAAAGAGAATAAAATTGACAATGCTTTGCCCCAAGATCTGCTTTGTTTTGTAACATTTTCTTCAGGTTAGACATCTATGGGCTTTTATTTATTCTGCAAAATATAATTGGTTTGATTTCCTGTTTCAGGAACCATGTTCTTTTCACTCATCCCCAAACATGTAGCACACTCCAGTGTTTATAAGAGGAAAACAAACTCTAGGAGGCAGGTAGTAACTACACATAGCTAGCATTGAGTTCTTCTTATGGAGGGACCCATTTATGCAGTAAAATGCCTTTCTGAAATATGCTGGGAAGATGAGTAGTGATTTGGAAGGAGATGAGAAAATAAAGGGTTACACTGTTGTGCTAAGAAATGAACTGAAATTGGGGAGAGCTGAGAAGAAAGGGCAAGGGATGAGGAGAGGGGAGGACTAGGGCTCATGGAAAATGGAGCCAACAAGAAATTCTTGGTGATGGGATTGCCACAGACTTTTAATTCTTTTTTTAAACAGCTTTTTTAGTATATTTTATTGATTATGCTGTTACAGTTGTCCCCACTTTTTATTAACCTTTACCCACTTCTGCCTGGTACCCTCTTTCCCTCCAGCAATCCCCACCACCTCTTAGTTCATGTCCTTTGATAATGCAAGTTCTTTGGCTTCTCCTTTCCTATACTATTTTTAACTTCCCCCTGTCTATTTTGTTCCTACCAATTATGCTTCCTGATCCCAGCACCATTTCCCTGTTTCTGTCCCTTCCTGCTTCCAGTTGATAACCTTTCAAATGATCTCCATACCTATGATTCTGTTCCTGTTTTGATTGTTTGCTTAGTTTGTTTTTCTTTTCATTTTTTAGATTCAGTTGTTGATAGTTGTGTTTGTTGTCACTTTAATGTTCATAGTTTTGATCTTCTTCCTTTTCTTAAATAAATCCTTTCAACATTTCATGTAATAATTATTTGGTGATGAACTCCTTTAGCTTTACCTTGCCTGGGAAGCACTTTATCTGCCCTTCTGTTCTAAATGGTAGCTTTGCTGGATAGAGTAATCTTGGTTGTAGGTCCTTGCTTTTCATCACTTTGAATATTTCTTGCTAGTCCCTTCTTGCCTGTAAAGTTTTTTTGGAGAAATCAGCTGATAGTCTTATGGGAACTCCTTCGTAGGCAGCTCTCTGCTTTTCTCTTGCTGCTTGTAAGATTCTCTCTTTATCTTTAACCCTTGGCATTTTTACTTATGATGTGTCTGTGTCATTCTCTTTGGGTCCAACTTGATTGAGACTCTCTGTGCTTGCTGGACTTGCATGTCTATTTCCTTCACCAAATTAGGGAGGGTTTCTTTAATTATTTTTTCAAATAGATTTCCGATTTCTTGCTCTTTCTTTTCTTCTGCTGGCACCCCTATAATGTGAATGTTGGATCACTTGAAGTTGTCCTAGAGGCTGCTTACACTGTCCTCATATTTTTGGATTCTTTTTTCTTCTTCCTGTTCTGATTGGCTATTTTTTGCTTCCTTATGTTCCAAATCATTGATTTGATTCTCAGCTTCATCCACTCTACTGTTGTTTCCCTGTATATTGTTCTTTATTTCAATTAGTGAATCCTTCGTTTCTGACTGGATCTGTTTTATGCTTCTGGGTTCCTCATTAAGTTCCTTGAGCATCCTTATAAATAGTGTTTCGAACTCTGCATCTGATAGATTGCTTATCTCCATTTTGCTTAGTTCTTTTTCAAGACTGTTGATCTGTTCTTTCATTTGGGCCATGTTTCTTTGTTTCCTCATGTTGGCAGTCTCCCTGTGTTTGTTTCTATGTATTGGGTAGAGCTGCTTAGACTCTGTGTTTTGGTAGTGTGCCCTAATGTAGTAGGTGTCCTACAGGGTCCTGTGACACAGCCTCCCCTATCACCCAAGCTGGGTACTCACTTTGTGTGGGCTGAGTACCCCTCCTCCTGTAGTTGACCCTTGGTTGCTATTGACAGATCAATTAGAGGGATTTACCCAGGCTAGCCAGTTGCAAGGATTGGCTATGACCACTTATTGCCAATTTCTGCCCTCCGCAGAGGATCAGCTGTGCAGGGGCAGGGTGGTGGTACTCTGATGTGATCTGCGGCTGTGTACTTGGTCACTGACCCTGGCATTTTCCGGGGGGTGCAAGCCAATGTCAACCCCAACCTGTGATTTGCCCCAGGGTGACAAATAGTGTTAGCCTGGTTGACAGAATCTCAAATATGGCAACATCCTGCCAACTCCATGGCCCTTCAGGGTGAGGGCTCAGAAAAGGGACAATGGCCTCTGCTTGCCCCGATGCCAGACACTTCAGTCTTTCCCGGGATGCCTCTGGTGACCTTCAAGCTGCCACCCCAGTGCTAGAGCTCAGAGGGAGTGAGTCTGGGTAGGTAAGTCCGTGTGTGGGTTCTTTAAGAGGAAGTGCTTGGGGCTCCAGCAGTTTCTTCCACGGACTCAATCCCCGCTGGTTTTTGTAGCCAGAAGTTGTGGGGACTTATCTTCCTGGGACTGTAACCCTGAGCTGGGGGGTCTGCTGTGGGGCTGGGACTCCTTGCTCCGAAGATATCCTTCCTGAATTTTTATCCTCCACACGTGGGTGAGAGACCAGTACACTCTGTGTCTGCGCTGCTCCTACCAGTCTCGATGGATGTGGTTTCTTTAATTCAGTTGTTGTTAGACAGCTCGATGTTTGATGGTTCTGAGTGATGGTTATTCTATATTTTAGTTACAATTTTGATGTGGTTGTGTGAAGAGGCAAGCCATGTCTGCCTATGCCACCATCTTGACTAGAAGCCTCTTAATTATTCTTGTTAATTACTCTTAATTAGTGTGTTCCTTTCCAGTTGAGGTTTACATTGCTGTCATTTAAACTGCCCTGAATCTTCAGAAAAATCCAGGTTCCTAGTGTCTGATATGAGTGGTCTCGGATGTACACGGGAGTGGATTAAGGAAAAGGGCAAAGTTCCATCTCCAAATCAGTGTGGAGTTGAGGGTAAAGACAGGACATGGAGGGTTGAGTGAGAACAGAGTCAGTGTGGAGTTACAGATGGTCAAGAGAATCCCAGGGCACCTATGGAAACCTTGGAGAGAGTATTGGGCAGGCCACAGGATGAAGGATTGGTAATATGACCCAATGCTACTGAGCTCCTGAGTCCAGGGGCAATATAGACATATGTAGGACCTACCACATCCACACTCCACAGGGTGAGGTAGTTACATGGCAGGGCCCATGACTAAGCTCAGCTCTCAGATCATTTCTTTAGTAGTCATGTCTTTTTTTCGGTTTTAAGAGACAGAAACTAACCCAAACTGACATAAGGAGGGGAAAAATAACTTACCCCCTTTTAAATGAATGAATGGTTCATTCATTTAAAAAGCCAGGGGTAGTTTAAGGCATGACTGACTTAGGGGCCCATGGGCCATCAGTGAAAGCAATACCTACACATGTTTAGGTTTTAGGTCATAGAATCTAGAGGAATAGATATAGCCTTTAACTAAATGTTTCAATTGCTTTGGTTGTCAAGTAACTTATAATCAAAGATTAAGAAAATATATTAGCCATGTTCTGAAAGGCTGCCTATAAGGCAAGTTCCAGGAGAAATGTTTGAAAGTATTCTTTGTTTGAGGTAACAGAAAAATATAGCTAGTTAAGTACAAAACAATGATAGCTCAAACCAGTGATTTTCAACCTTTTTTATCTCATGGCACGCATAAACTAATTACTACAATACTGTGGCACACCAAAAAATATATTTTTTGCTGATCTGAAAAAAAAAGGTATAATTTTGATTCATTCACACTAGCTGGCTATTGTGTTAGCTTTTGTCATTTAAAAAAAAATTTGACAGTCTACAGGAAAAGAGGCCAGTGCCCCTGCCCTGGCACACTGGTTGAAAATCGGCTTAAACAATGGTGATAGCTACAAAGTGTCTAGTTTCTGCTTTTTACTTTAAAGATAATGTTATTGACACACAATTATGAGATATTTTGTGAAATCTTGGTTATTCAACCCAGTGCTCCTTGTTACACAATGTAATTTTGTGTAGCTGATGTACTGTTTGTCAGCAGGAGGAGATAACTCCAGGAGATAACAAGGAGAATTTATAAGTTTGTTTTGCAGAAGGAATAAATGCCTTCAGGAAGGTTGTGACTAGCTGCTGCCATCCAGAAGTCTGGTTTTACAAAATATTATCTGTGATTGAAGAAACACAGACTTTCCCCTCGATTCCCTGAAACTTGCCCCATCTTACTCCCTAGCTACATAAAAACTTCCTACTTTTGCTTTTTGGGAAGACATATTTGAGAGATCTTGCTTTCCCATCCTCTTGCTTTGGCTAAATTGAATAAACCTTTCTCTATTTCCAAGCTTGACTTACTAGTGTTAGGCTTATTAGTGCATCAGGCACATAAGCCTGAAATTTGGAAGGTGAATCAGTTATAACAGGACTCCCGACTTCTCCACCTCTTAGCTTCTGGTTTCTTTGCTGTTGGCTGTATTCTCAGGCAGAAGCCCCAGCCCCCACCCCTCCCTTGGTGGCAAGACTGAAATGCAGAATTTTGAAATGTTTATGGGAAATTTAAAAGAAAAAACATATTACTGAATACCGTCAAGAGAAACCTGTGGGCAGGATGTAGCTAGAGGGAGTTTCTGTGAGCAGGGACAGGGGTGTGCTGTGAGCCTTTGTCTTTGGAGATAGACCCCTTGTTGCAAGAGGAGAGGAAAAGTTGCAGTAGAGTTGAGGCAAGAGGAAAAGTAAGTGGGCGGAGGGATTTAGGCTAAAAGAGGGCTTCTCTGAGACAAAATTTGTTCCTGGTCTAAGCCTTGCATGGGTCTTGCCTTTGTTTTCCCAAGCTACTTTGCAGCTAGGATGACCATGTGACCAGTCTGGTCAATGAGACATAAGCGGCTACCTGCTTGGAGGATTTCAGGCAAAGCTTTTATTGTCCTTGGAAAGGGATATGGCAACCAAAGCCAGTGCTGACTCTTCCCCTGCTTCCTCCCTTGAGGTCTGGAGATGTGATGACCATCTTCTGAACCCTTTTTTTTTCTTCCTTGAGTGAAGACATGTCTTGGAGTCCCAGCTTGGGAAAGGCCTTAGCTCTCCCTAAACCACATGGATTAAGAATATATTTTTAAATTATAAAAGTAATACATATGCAATATAAAAATTAAAATAATACTTAGGTGTGTATAATTAAAAGTGAAAGTCCTTCAGTCCCCTTCGTCCTCCAGTCCCCACTCTACAGAGGTAGCCCCAGTTAACACACTGGGAAGTCCTGTGACTTTTTCCTGGGCTCTTTAGGCTATGCTGAGGCTTTTCCAGCTGAATTTCGTGGTCTCCATCCACATGAACACACATAGGTCAGCCTCATTCTTTCAAGTAGCTCCAGAGAAGTCCTGTGGTGGGCTGTATCATAGTTTATTTAGTTATTCCTCTGTGAATGGACATTGAGGGGATCAACTAATGTTACCTTTAGCTTTATTGCTTGTTTTCCCAAGAAAAAAAGAAGCCATTGCCATTGTCCTCGTCATTTGGCATTTAGTGGGTGGTCACTGTATATAGGACACTATGCTCTCTTGGGGGACATGGACCAAAACCAGATAGGATCCTTGTTATGAGGGCTTGGCTAGGTCAGTATGTCAAAAGGTAAGGTCATAGCTGAGCACCAAATGAGTAAGTTTGGGAGGAGGGAGTGAGAATAGGTGATTGGCTGGGGTGGTCCTCACATGAAGGAGAAGTCTTTGGAGCTGATTCTGGAAGGTTGAGTAAGTGGCAGGGAGGGCTCCTAGGTGGGATAGAAGAGGCAGGGAGAATGAGTGGACTTGGTTCTCCAGACAATCCCCAGGGTACCCAGGAAACATCATTCTTCCAGAGAAAGGTGAAATTAAGGTGCCAGAACTCCTTATCTGGCCTTTTTGGGGGCTCACAGACTCATACCTGCTTCTGTGGTAATATTTTTTTCTTTCTCTCAACTTTTTTAAACATAAAAATAACTGTGAAGGGTTCATGATGCCTTTCTTTAATGACATCTCAGCACTTAAGTTCCAGCAGAGCATTGCTGGCAAAGAATGTCCTCTGTCACCGTGGCTGCTTTCCTTTATTTGAAGTGTCTGGCTGAGCTATCTCCTTGTGACATGCTTCTTTCAGAGCAAATTATTCATGCCCCCTCAGCCTCCACCGTTCTCCCAACCCCTGCTCATTCATTCTGCAGGTGTGAAGACAGGTCTTGCCTTTGTGTGTGCAAAGTGTGTCCCCCTCCCTCTCCTCTCTCTTGGATCCCCTCCAAACCTGTCAAGGTTTTCCTTGTTCTGGGCTGTGCAGAGTGCAGGCTGATGTCTCTTGTCATCTAGGAGAGGCCTGTGCAGCCCCCAGCCCACCTTTAATCTCCCCCTCCACAAAGGGCAGCCCTGTCACTCAGGGGGACTGCCATCCACCCCTCCTCAGGTAGGAGCAAGCAGGGCTAGCAGAACAGCCACAGTCCTCCAAAGGACAGGCTGCTGGGGAAGAGAGCAGGGTCCCTGGGCAGAGAGACAGATGTTGTTAAACCACATTGGGCTAACAGAATCATGGAACCAATCTTCCATTGGGAAAATGTGGTGGCACTACGCACCAAGTGAAATCCCAGACCTGCTAGCTAGTGGTTAGTGATGGGGGGATCTGGTGACAGTCTCAGGGCCACTATAGGAAAAAGAAATGACCTATGGAGATCAGGTCAGCAGCTCCATCCTCCACCAGCTCTTCCCCTGCTTTCCGGATGAATAATGATGAAAATATGATGAAGAGAGGCAGGAATGTAGTGAGCTGACTGGGACTGGCTGGAGGCCAGGCCAGCTAGTTTACCTTTTTCTTCTCAGTTTCTTCATCTATGCAAAGGTAAGCACAGTGTGGCAGCACCTGCATAGAGTATGTGCTCGCTGTTACTGTTGGACAGTGGCACAGAACAAAAGTGGAAAGCTGGGCCTGCAGACAGGCTTTCTCTGACCTATCCAGTGTTTAAGAATTTATTGTATAAGTTATAAACATGGAAAAATGTGGAGATTATGCATGCATATCTGACCACACCTTACTCAAGGTAACAGCAGGCTGGAGTTGAGTGGTGTCTGTCTCCTGGAGGTGGCATAAGTATGCCCAGCTCTCCTCAGCCCCTACTGCTCCCTGTCTGCACACTAGGCCAGCATTGTCTAGTTTTGTGCTTTGCCTGGCCCCTGGAGGCATTCGAGAGAGCTCTGGTCTTAGAATAGACCCACCACTGCTCTCTATGACCTGTGTAACTTCTTTGAGCCTCCATTTCCTCATCTATAAAATTGGACTCACATCCCCATCAAAGGAAAACTAAAGGAGCCATGTGTACATTACCTAACTCTTGCACCTGGCACAAAGATTGGATCTGTAACAAAAGGGAAATTGCTGTTTCTGAGGTTTGGTTGTCATTGTTTGTTATGGGACCGGTGTGGTGAGTACCCCACTGGGACTAGACTCCTTCTGCTTCCATGGATGGGTCAGAGGGCAGTGTGGTACTGAGTGAGGCAGACTCTTGGACTCCCAGAGCTTCTGCTGCAGTCCGCAGGGAAACACAGCAGAGGGGCAGCCAGAAGGATTCTGCAGGAGGCAATGTCTATGCAGAAGGGGACCTGAAAACCCCCTGTCCCCAGAAGCTAGCCACTCAGAGGGGAAAACAGGTGCTGAGTGCCAATTCAGAGCTCTCCACTGTAAATTAATCTACCCAAGCAAGTGCTTCCTGTCCAGTTTGGGACAATGGACAATAAATGCAACCAACCCTCTGGACTCCACCCCCTGACCTCAGAGGCTTAGGGAAGAATTTCCCAGCATACACACACCTGCTATGTGTGTGTAGCACTCAGCATTGTTCTAAACTTGGAGCTGAGCTGGACCCCTTTCTCTCAGGAGTCTCTAGCTCATTCTGGAATTGAGCCCAAGGAGTCTTCACTCTTCCCCCAAGACACATATTTCCTGGGGAAGTAGACCCCTACATGACATGTATTGGATAAGCTTCTTTTGGTTCAGTTTCATTTAATGCATTCATAAAGCCCCTACTATGCACAGAACCTGTACACTTCTCAGCATATCATCAAAAAACTGTTGTTTAATCAGAGTACCACATACGTATGCTGTGAAGCAGGCACTAAAGTCAAGTGATAGGCACATGAACGGGTTCAAATATTCCCATCTTACTTGGGAGACTTAAATCTGGGTACTGTTTTATATCACCAGCAAGTAAGGACAATTAGGAAAGTTATTAATTACAATAATTTTTGACACCAAAGATAATCATTATATGAGTGAGACTGGCTTTGATTGTTTCTTTGGGCCAATGCAAGCTCCGGTGGAGGCTGGCTTCTCGAGTGAAGTAAGTCCTACAGGTTAGAGGGACACAAGGCTCCTTAATAACTCCTAAGGCAGATTAACCAGGGTCATGTGGTTTGACTGCAACAATTAGCTTTGGGAATATGGGCGTAAGTGCATGCACTGGCCAAGGAATTAATAGTCATTTTGCCTTGCCTGGGATATGTTTGCATTTTGTCTACGTGCATTCTTAGAGAATGGAAAAGGAGAGGGGTTGTATCCAACCAGAGGGAAGCTGGGAGATCCATTCTGAAAGGCTTTGGGCAGGATTTGGGTCTAAGGAAGTCTCTGTATGTGTGACTCGCATGTTTTTCCTGCACAAAATCTGAGCTTCTGGTGAGGCCAAGGGACCTGCCTGGAGCCCAAGGACAAGGGTGAGCAGCCTCCTTGTCCTGGACCAGCCCTGCAGCTGTCCTGGGTGAGCAGGTGCTCTGAGGCAAGTATGTCCTGAAAATTCCTCCTCAAAAGAAGCTTTTATTTGTGGGTACTGGAACTGCCTGTGGAGCATGGCTTGAGATGCTGTGGCTGAGTGGTGGAAGATGAAGCTATGTGCTTTGTTTCTTTTTCCAGTGTCATCCCTGTAGCCAGGCTTCTCTCTCTCTCAGCTATCTGGGGAGGCCCCATTTGAAGGGCCAGTCCTTCCTGTCCCCTCTGTGTGACCAATAATGAGTTTCAACCTCTCTCTGTCTCTCTCACCCCCCACCCCCACCGCCTTCTCTCTCCTTTTCAGTGATTGGATTGTTGGAATTAAAGAGGCCCTCTGGTGACTCAGGCGTTTCCCATTGCCCTATACCAGCATCCTCTACCGTTAGCACTGAGAGTTTTTCATGTCCTATTTGGAACTGATAGGAAACCCTTTCATTGTTTCACTACGTGGATATTAGCACTGATGAAGGAAGCATTCCATCAGATAATTGGCTGCCGCAGCGAATTGGCTTCCAACATGAGTGAGTGCGCCTAGAGTCAATGCGTCCTGCCCCCCAGCGACCCCCAGACTTGCAGCCACTGGAATACCCGCAGCCAGTATGGATAGGGGCTCCAGACACACTGTCTGGCCCCTGTCTCCACTGCCCTTGCTCCCACACACTGTTGGCCCCTGTCTCCACTGCCCTTGCTCCCACTCCAGCTACCATTTAAAATAGATCCCTCTTTGAGAGAGAGAGAGAGAGAGAGACAGACAGACAGACAGACAGACAGATAGACAAACAGACAGACCAACCTTTCTTGAGTGCCCACAATAGGACAGGACTCTGCTTGGTCACCTCAGACATTTCTCACCTCTCCCTCTCAGTACCAGTTTCCAGTTAGGCTCTTTGAAGCTCTAGGGTCCTGGAGATATTCCTAGAGACCTCTGAGCAGCTTCCTTTTGATCTATTTTCCATTTTTAAAAATTAAAAATTTTTCTACTTATTGATTTTAGAGAGGAAAGGAGAGAGTGAAACATTGATGTGTTATTCCACTTATTCATTCATTGATTAATTCTTGTATGTGCCCTGACCAAGGATCAAACTGGCAACCTTGGCATATGGGACAGTGCTCTAACCTACTGAGCTACCTGGCCATGGTCCTGATTTTCCATGAGCACTTTCTCTGTAAGAGTATTTGAATGAAACATTGGCTGTTAAAAGAGTAATCGGAAGAACCATTGCCTGACCACAACTTTCTAAGGTAAATATTTTATTTTGCAATTAGATATTTGTGGATGGTTTAACTAAAGCCTGACTCTCCTACTGGACTGTCAGTCTATGAGGATGGGTGCCATATCTGTTGTGTTCACTGTGGTCTTTGGGCCCCTAATTGAAGGCTTAACCCAACAGATGGTCAATAAAAATCTCCCAAATGGATGACTAGTTGTCATCTTCCTCTCAGGCTCAGAGAGGGTAAGTGATTTTCTCAAAACACAGAGCAGGATTTAAACCCCAGATTTTTCTTTTCCTGGGAGAGGCTGCTGCTCTGGCAATGGGGATTGCAGGAAGAAAGATAACCAGTGTTCTCCACAGCACCATTCTGATTTCTGGTAAGAAAGGATTTCTCCTTAATAACTTCTGTCCCATTTTTTACAGTTAAAATGATAAGCCACGTCCACATCCCTGGTTAAAGGTGCTCCCCCTCCAGGAAACATGTGCATTTGGACAGAGCTGTCTGCTCAGAAGCTGCTCCACAGGAAAGGGCCACACTGCCTGGTAGGTCTCAGCTCTCTTTCTTTCTGCTTGGATCTCTCCTGACTGTTGAATCCTAACCACAGCTACATTTTGAATGTCTAGTATGTTCCAGGCCCTATAGTACCCGATGCATCTTATGGACAGATTTCAAAATAAGCCTGACATAACAGAGGTTGGATGATCTGCTCAAAGTCACACAGACCTGGTGATTGTGACCCTGGGCACTTCTAGGCCTCTAAGATTCTCAGTTTTGGTACCTTAATAGGTTGGGCATTCAGAAGCGTTTGGGGAGCTTGTTGGAAAAACACTGATTTCAGGCCTTATCCTTGGTGATTCTGATTTAGTGGACAGGGTGCAGGGTCTAGGAATCTTCATTTTGATAATTGTCCAAATGATTGCCCTACAGAGCCAGGTTTGTAAATTGCTGGTAGATGATTCATTGTATAACCAGCTCTGCTGGCTTGGAATGGAGACTTGCTTTTCTTCCCCAATCTGGCTGAGATAGTAATGCTAGTGGAAAAGCAATCTATTCTCTAATCCCAAAAATCCTATCCAGAAGGGTGAGTCCTAGGGCCTAGGCTATTTTACCCTGAAATAAACCCAAAACTCTAATGTATGGTCATCTTTTAGCTTAATTTTATTTACATATTTTGCTGTGTATAATGCACACCTACATTTTTGGCCCAGACTTTCAGGAAAAACACTTTCATTTTAATTTTTAATTTTAATTTTTTATTTTTCATTGTAAGACACAATATTTTATTTTATTTATTTATTTTGTCATTTTTTTTTATTGTTGTTGAAGTTCAGTGTTGTCCATTTCACCCCCGTTACTCCGTCTGCCCCTCCCATCTCCTCCCCCTACACTCGATCCCACCCCACTTTGGCTTTTTCCATGAGTCCCCACTATATGTTCCTTACCACCTTTCCCCTGGTTCCCTCTCCTTCTTCCCCTCCCCATTCTCCTCTGTTCACTGTCAGTTTGTTCTTCACTTCAGTGTCTCTGGTTACAATTTACTTGCTTGTTCATTCTGTTGATTAGTTTCCACTTATAGGTGAAATCAAATGGCATTTGTCTTTCACTGCCTGGCTTATTTCACTTAGCATAATGCTCTCCAGATCCATCCGTGCTGTTGCAAATGATATGAGCTCCGTCTTTCTTTATACTGTGTAGTATTCCATTGTGTAAATGTATAACGGTTTTTTTAAAATTGAGTAAACTATTATAGTTGTCCCATTCCCCCCCCATATCCCCTCCACCCTGCACCCCATTTCATCATCCCCACACCTCTGAGTCCATGTCCATGGCCTGCACACACCAGTTCTTTGGCTTCTTAATTTCCCACACTACTCCCAACCTCCCCCTGACCACTTTGTTTTGTTTTGTTTTTTTGTCAACATTTTCCCACCACCACTTTGCCCAGCCACCCCCACCTCCCACCCTCAATCCTTCCCCCAATTGGCTTTATCGATGGGTCCTTTATGCATGTTCCTTGATGCCCCTTCCCCTCCTTTTCCTCTGTTATCGCCCTCCCTCTTCCCCTCTGGTTACTGTCAGTTTGTTTTTCATTTCAATGTTGCTGGTTATATTTTGCTTGCTTTTTTATTTTGTTGATAGGTTCCACTTATCGGTGAGATCATATGGTATCTGTCTTTCACCACCTGACTCATTTCACTTAGCGTAATGCTCTCCAGTTCCATCTATGCGGTTGTGAAGGGTAGTAGCTCCTTCCTCCTTTCTGCTGCGTAGTATGCCATTGTGTAAATGTACCTCAGTTTTTTGATCCACTCATTTACTTTTGGGCACTTATGTTGCTTCCAATTTTTGGCTATCGTAAACTGTGCTGGTATGACTATTGGGGTGCCTAGGTTCTTTTGAAT
>PVJD01015478.1:0-24778 GCA_004026545.1 Mormoops blainvillei
TGCAATAAGTGGCATTGACACAAAGACTGTCTATTCTGTAGCCCCATCCTGGACTGATGTGTTGCTGGCATATTGTCTGGAGACTTTCCTCAGCTATCTACATCAGTACGTGACCTTGAGTCTTGGCCTTTGAAAAGCACAATAGGAGCATCAACAAAGCCAAGGTTCTTGGTCTTTCGGGCAACCATGACGGCTATTCACACCCAGGGGACTCACACATTCAAGCTAATGACTTGAGAACATACCGCGGCTCTCCTGAGGATCCAGCCAAACACCCGGAGCCTGGACAGCCATTCAGAGCATCACTTTGATTCAGCATGGCATTCTGTGCTACAAACGCGCTGGTCGAATGCAGCATAAAGATACTTGACACAATGATTGGTATACAGATAAAGCTGGTTTCTTTTCCAAGCCCTGATCATGCCTTATATGAATTTTGGAAATAACGGTTAACCCTTCGAAAGGAAAAGGTCTATTTGGAGCATGGCCATATACTACATATCATAATAAATTCTAGGTAGATTAATGAGTTAAATGTAAAAAAAAAAACAACTATCTTTAAACAATTTTAAGTAATTAAAAAGATAGAAAAGAATTACTTTCAAATAGTTTTCTGAGCAGTAGATGAGGAAAGGTTTTCTAAACTCAGAAGCAATGTAGGAAATCCCCCCTAAAATATGGTCTGATACAAATACCATATACTTTTTATTCTTTAAAACTTTGAAATATTTTTTAAATTACAAGAAAAATTAGAAAACTATTTGCCCAAAAATGACAGAGAAAGTTTACTACCCTTAATTTATAGTGTCTTTACAAACCTATAATAAAATTATTTGATTCTAAATTATAAATAGATTGTTCTAAACCAGAGCTAAAGAACGTAAATACTATTTATTTTCAAAATCGGGCTGTTAAAATGCCTTAGAGAACCATCAAACTAAATAAATGTGTACATTTGGGTTTTTTAAAAAATGGAATAATGTTATTACCTGCTTCATGGAGTTTTCGTGAGGATTGAATTAAATAATGCATGTAAAGTATAGCACCCTGCAGTAACAAGGGATTAAAAGGAAAGTTTTCTGTTTCCTGTGATTCCAGAGTGTGTATAATTTTAGACTTTAAACTTTAAGGGAATCTGGACCAAGCCAATCATATTCCAAACATAAGCCACCATCGTACTTTATAAAAACCATGCATAAATAAATGCATGAATACATCCTACCTGAGGATTTCATTCAGATCATCACTAATGGAAACACAAATGATTCAGTGCCCCAAGAAGCAAGCCCTGGTGTTACGATTCAGTCAAGGCTCAAAATGAGATGCACGGCAGGCCCGCCTCCATCTGTGAGGTAAGGGCAGTGGCTTATCAACTGTCCAGGCAAGAAGCAGTAGCGAAAGGGGTTGCCGGGCTTGGCTGAAAGCATCCCGGGATATCTCCAATGACCTTAAAGGATGACATATTTTTTGGAAAACTCTTCAAAAACTTTTATTTTAATCTATTTGTTCAAAATTTAAATACTTTTTTTAGTACCGTAAGGAGAGTCTAAGAAGGCAAAATGGGCAAACAAGATTTTGGACCCACTACTCAAAAACGAAATGAAATCACTGGCTGGTCCATAGAGTGAACCTCAGTGGTTCTAGCACAATTTTTATTTTTTATTTTTGCCTAATATATTCATTATGTTTCTCTACATTTCCATTTTAATTATCATGAAGAAAAAGGTAACAACCCTTTTGCCATGTGCTATAATTTATACTTGCTCTAGCAAGATAAGTAATACCACTCCAAATATATTATAAACAAAATATTTATTAGGAAGGCCTCATTAGCATGCATTTCATTCTGATAATAAAGTTTAGGAATTTAAATTAATATCAGCATTATTTGAGAACATGGCCATTAACATTTAATAATATTTAGCATTTATATAGTCCTTTGTGTTTCCAAAGCACTTTAGTCATTAATTAATTAAACCTCAAATGATTACTGTGAGCAGGTTCAGCTCATGGTTTCTTCAATAATGAAACTTTTCCAATAAGGAGTTTGGTTATTTTCTAGAAAGTTCTCTCATGCACAGTGAGATTGCCAGTGCATCCAGGCAGGACCCTCTCAGCTGCAATCTGTCAATGATATTCTATCTGTTAGCTGTGGGGACCGGCAATGGGTAGCTGGCGGCAGAGCCGAGCTCTTTCTAAATCTTCTTGAAAAGTCTTGATTCCTCCTCTGCTGCTGTTGCTGCTGGCCCCCCACCCCTATAGACCATACAACGACATGATACAGCCAAGGGCTTAAAACACCTCATACTTAATATTTACCCACTTAAGACTGTGTCTCACAATGCCCTCTGATTCAAAACAAAATAGCTTGAAGCAGGAAACATTCCCCCGGAGGTAGGGGGGAGAGGGGAGGACCCTACTCTCCAATATTTGATGGTTCCCTATTACCTGTATGCAATAATAATGCCAATTCCTCGGATCTGATATGTAACCCATCTACAATGTCATATTTGACTTCCCACTCCTTCACAACCCCAGCTCCACATGGCCCCTTGCAACCACAGAACAGTGTCATTTAGTCTGACTTGGTCACAATGAGCATGCACGGATCCATCTGGACCAGTGTAAACAATGCAGACTTAAGGGGTGCCTTGGCTGCTCTTGGAGAACTTGTGCCCAGGAAGATTCCTGGGTCAGCCTTGGTTCCCTGCTGGAAGCAGAATGGTATCTAAAACCACATGGGCTGTCAGGCAGCTGTGTCCTCTGCTTCCTGACCCGCCCTCGGCGCCTCCTCAGTGAGGGGTGCTCTCATCATCGGTTTACCTAGGTCTGTCGCCCTGGGCTCTCTGGGGATGCGTGGCATGCTCAGCTTGGCAGAGTCTCAGGGCTGGTTCTTGGCCTCAGATTGTGGGCCAGGCAGAAGCCAGTCCCCAGAGATTCACCCTGAGGGTCCAGGGCAGAGAACCCTGTCTCCTTCCTCTGAAGGATAATTTTATCAAAGCTGAGCTGAGAAAACTCTGGAAACATTCAGGCACTGGTAGAAGAAAGCATAAATTTATCATCAGCAGGCAAAAAGAAAATTATCATCATCCATCAGAGTGGTGAGGAAGATGGGAAAAGGTCTTAATGCCATCACCCTATGGGCCTTAGCTCCGCCTTCTCTTGCTGTCTACCTGATCCACTGGTTGGTTTTTTAAATAGTGCCCGATTCGCTGGAGTGGTCAGGATAATGGTCCACTTCTTCAGTGGCACAGAGGTCACCAGGTTGGAGCTGCTTTTTATACAAGATCAAAACCAATGTAACAAAATCTGTTTAAATAATAAAATGTGCTCAGCATTATATGGCCACATAAATCCCAAACATGCTACAAAACTGTCCTTGGGGACTAGGTTTTCTGGGTTGTAGAGATAACTCATTTTCCATGGGCCTTTGGTACCCTATTATTAATTTAAAAATACTCTTCATATCTTCAATAAATATCTACAAGAGAGAAAAAGAGGCAAAAACTTATGTTAACCCTAACATTCTGATATCCTGACACAGAGCAGTTGTCCCAATATTCATTTCTAATCTCAACCCTCACACTACATACTTAATGGTTCTCTATCACCTGCATGTAATGTAAATCCAAACTCCTCAAATCTGATATTTCACCTTCTAGAATGTCTCGCTTGACTTCCCAACACTCAGCCCCGCACGCTCTCTGTCCCAGCCTGAGCACACAAACTGTGCAGTAGACAGGTGTGGTCTATCTTACTGTTCTATAAACACAAGAGCTCATGTCCCCATCTCTGGGCTTTTATTTAAGCTGTTTCCATTATCCAAAATGTTCATATATTTTTTCAGTAGCTCCCACACACTGCGAGGTCCTTGAGAAGACGGACTAGGTACCATTCATTTCTTTATTCCCACAGTGTTTGTAGAGCTTTTTGAACATACTAGCAGTCACAAATGGGTTTTTAACAATAATTGGATTGAAAAAAAACAAGTCAGGTTTTTGTTTGTTTGTTTTTCACGCCTGCCACTGAGGAATGGCATCGAGCTCCAATACCTTTCCTCTAAGGGAAGATTTGTAGCATAAAGATTTCTTTCAAGGTTTTTTTATGTGACCCAATAGAAATATGATGGCTTGTGGTTAGAAATAGATTGGATGCTAGTCAGAGAATCACCAAAATGTAGGAAAACTAGCTAAGGTTTATCATTTTATGAACTAACTTGCCAATGTTTAGGAAAACTCTTGGGTATGTATCTCACAATTAGAAAAGTTCTATGTAATGTACATACATGTTACATTTTTTTGTGCTTTTAGATAAAAGAACCAATCACATGCATGTGAGTAGGAACTTGCATTTCTCAATAATGTGGGAAATTAGATTGTAATCCTTCTCTCCTATCAACCAATGAAAAGAAGCTTCCCTCCTGTCTATTTCAACGGTCCCATGAGTGAGCCCCAGTAGGCATTGCATTTAACTCAGTCAACAGGCAGCAAAAATGTAGCTGAAATATACATACATATGTCTCAAATATATAAAATATACCTACTTTAATTGAAATTGTTGTAGACACAATGTTTAGCTCTTTTTTAACTTGAGGTTAAGTTTATAGGATATTTTTCTTCTAAATAGGAAAAAATAAATGTGTTTTTTTAAAAAACCAATTTCATTTGACATCTAAAAAAGTTTACTGCAGGTCTCTGCCTTATAGAGGGTGCCAGGCTTGACGCTGAGGGCCCGAGGACACAGTGTATCCATCCTGGATTTCAGGCACTCACACTCTCACAGAAGCGCCAGGTGTGCAGATAACTAACAATGTGACATGCTGCATAGTGACAGTGAGAAAAAAATGCCATAGGAGCACAGAGCGAGGGGCTGCGCCTCCTTCCTCCGGCAACGTGAAATGAGACAAGCAGAGCCGAAGGCTGGCTGTGGGCTGGCCAGGCAGAGAATGGCTGAGCTCTTGGTAAGAATTAGAGAACTGAAAAGAATAGTTTATAGTGCTCGGGAGATTGATAGGTGCGTCTGTCGAGAGAGAGAAAATTGAGTGCCAGGGCTGGGAAAAACAAAGGCCAGACAAACAGCATCAATACGTAAAGCAAGCCTCGCTGGGGACCACCGCGGACCGGAGCGAAAGTGTCTCATCTAGAGAAACTGGCAGGGCACAGCTCCCACAAACACGTGGCTGCCAGAGGAAGTGCCAGCCAGATGGGTCTAAGCTTGGGATTTTTTTTTTTTTAAAGAACAGAAATAAATGACAAAGGGTTGGAGATTTAGTTCAGTCAGGTGACCAGTGATTTGATTTGCCCTGCCTACATTGTGGACCCCCCAGAAAGCCCCCAGACATTGAAGTTCAGAGGAGCTTCCTGCTTGGTGAGCACATCGATGTACTGGGAGGGCGACCTGCCCCGGTTCTACAGGGAGAGACCATGGAAGCTCTGTGGTCCCTCTCAGACCTCACCCTGTGTGTATCTTTGATCATAAAACTGTATTCAGAACAAATAATAAGAAAATAAAATCTAAAAAAGAACAGGAATATAAATTTTTATATAAAAATCTACCAATTTTTAGTTTTTAAAAACTGCTTTCGATGTCTTACTACTGTGTGATAGTTGAACAATGTATTTGTGGGCTAAGTCAGACCTGCTGGGGTCAGAGTCCTCTCACATAGAGGACAAGGCTGAGAAGGCGGGTTGGGGACAGGCTGTAAAAGGGAAAAATAAAGTCGTAAATGTATTTCGCTTTGGCAGGTGATGGAGGTGGTTTGACCACCCATACATACATCAAAACTTACTGTACGCACCAAATGTACTCCTCACATACTTTATTGTATATCACCTGGCCTTGATGAAGCTATTTTTTAAAGTTACAGAAAAAGAAATATGCCCTCCAACCTCAAAAATAAATAAAATTCAAATAAATATGTTTCCTAGTTACAGGGTCTCTCCAGTGTCACTTGCCTTGTTCACCTGGTGGAAGGCGGTGGCCCAAAGTAAGAGAACACCAGGTGACAGACTGAAGCCTTTCACCAGCAGTCATCAGGGAAGGAGCAACTCATTCCAAGTGTGACTGGGAGTGAAAAGATCGAAGAGAGTAGAAGACATGAGTCCCGGTCCTCAGTCTCTGGGTTTCTTTAGTCTCTTGTTTCTCATAAATTAAGAGCTAAGAGAAAAGAAAGACAAAACGTAGGTAGGGGGAAGTGTCGAGGGGGGCATGCAGGAAAAGGGTACAGTCTCATTTGGTTGTATTCTTCATCCTGTGCCACTTCTGTGGAGTTTGTCTGGTGGTCGGTTCTCCCGCGGGCCTCCTGAGATTCTTATTTTGAGCCCACGGTGAAGAGTGTAAGCCATGGTGGAAATAAAGGATGAGCAACGCTCTATAGCTGAGAAGACTCGCTGATCAACTCGCTCCCCAGGCTCTCACGCATCAGCTGGGATATGCCCACTTAAGACAGAAAGGGGCTCCAGGGCTGATGGGTGGCTGAGAAATTTTCTGATGAGCCTATCTTCTTCCGTCCCGGAAGCTAAGCTAATTAATTGATTAATTAGCATATTATTCTTCATTTGATTACATGTAAAGCAAATATGCATTCTCTGGAAATACATGCAAGCAAAAGACAGAAAATTTATAACCGATCTTTCCTGTGTGAGGTCTTTTCAGGGATTCCTATCATCTTTCAGGTGAAGTTCAATTGCTTGAGAGAAGAAATTATGCATTTTCCTATGCACAATGGATTTTTTCTTCTCTTTATTCTTCTTGAGTGAAAAGCCAATGATAGAAAATATAAAGTAAGGTTCAGAATTATATTAAACACTTGTACTTCGTGAGCTGTTATGTTAACGATGAAATTGTATCTAGTGTGAGTTCTCAGCACAATGGATACAGTTATGCTCTGTGGTTCGCATTAACATTATTAAGAACTGTGCTGTTTAATCACACAGATCACATGACAAATTATCTGCACAGGGTGTTAAACCATGGGAAAAGACAGCAAATGGGGGGAACTGGATAGGTCAAATGATAGGTAATAGAGCACATCAAAGTTAAACTGCTAGGAAGGATGATAGGAAGTGAATAGTGGTCGAACAGTTGCATTTGTAGTTGTAGAACTGAACCCACAGGCTGCAGACTCAGGCAGAACTGTTTGGCCCTAAACCTTCCACTGACTCACTTTGGGATCCTTAAAAAGGCATCAGTTTTGCTAAGTCACATCTCATGACATAAAGTGAGTCCAATGCTTGGTATAAACGTACAGGAGAAGGTAGTTGCCACCATTCCAGGTTCACAGAGAAGACCTTTAAGTATCATTTCATCTCAGCAACCCCTTTTGCAGAGTAGAATATCGAGACTAGAGACATAAGGTCACTTGCTTAGGCTCATGCAACTAGTTAGCAACAGAGGACAGGACACTGTGAACACTTCCCCCTTTTTGTATTTTATTTTATAGGTGATATCGGTCTTGTTCTTTATCACAGCTTCACTGAAGTTTAATTGTCATCTAATATTCTTAGTTACTTAAAGTGTACGATTTGATGAGCTTTGGCATATGTTCATACCTATGAAACAACCACCACAGTAAAGATAATGAACATAAACCTTGTCTCCCCAAAGTTTCCTCCTCGTCCTTGCGTAAGCCGTTTCTATTGAATATCTTCCTCAACTGCTATGGACAACAACTGGTCCACCACCTGTCATTACAGACAGTTTTTTATTTTTTTGAGATTTTACCCAAACTGAATCAAATAGCACATATGTTTATAGTACACTAACCCTTTTATTGGGTAGGGGTTCTGATTTCTTTTACTCAGAAATATTATCGGAGATTTATCCATGGTTGTGCAGGTAACCACACTTAACTCAATTTTATTCCTGAACGGTATTCCATGCCACGACTTTTCCATCCATTAACCTGCTGATAGGCATTTCTGTCGTTGCCCGTCTGGGGCTATTATAAATAAATCTGCTATGCTCATTTGTGTACAAGTCTTTGTGGGACATATGTTTTTATTTCTCTTGGGTAAATACCAGGCATAGATTATGGTAGGAGGATATTCAGCTTTGGAAGAAAGTGCCAAACTGTTTTCGTACATGGCTGTGCCTTCTGTATTCCTGCTGGGAGTGTCTGGGAATCCCGGTTCCTTCCGTCTCCACACGCGCATGTAATATGAATTTTCTATTGCACCGTAACAAATTTCCACAAACCTAGTGGCTTAACATAACATAGATTTATTAACTCACAGTCCTGGAGGTCAGAAGTCCGGGCCCAATTGTGGCTGGATTTACTTCTCTGATTCTTACTAGACTAAAATTAAGACATTATCTAGCCTGTGTTCTGATACAGAGTTCAGTTGCTTTTCTGAGCGCACATGGCGTGGCAGAATTTAGCTCCCTGGTTTTATGCGAGTGAGGTCCTATTTCCATGCTGGCCACCGGCCATGGGCTTACAGAGCTTAACTCCTAGGCCACAGCATTCCTTGACATGTGTCCAAGCTCCGTAGTCCTCAAAGCTGGCACTGGTGTACAGGATACCTCTCTCGCTTCTGATCTCTCTGACTTCCCTCTTAATGACCTCCAAAGCCAGATTTAAAGGCTCATGTGATTCGGTCTGGCCAGTCCAGTTAATCTCCCTAGCATGCGTTCAACTGGTCTGGGTCATCACATCCACAGGAGTCCTTTTTTCACAAGAATATTATTTCATCATATGCACAGGCTCTGCTCGCACGCAAAGGGAGGATATTATACAAGAATATTACGTAAGGTCAAGAGCCATTGGGGGTCATCTTAGAATTCTGCTTACCATAACATTTTTACTTTAAATATAGCAGTAGTATTTCATGGTGATTTTGATTTGCATTCCCTTAATGATTAATAAGATCAAACATCTTTTTAAAAAGTGTTCACTCATAATCTGATTATCTCCTTTGGTAAAGTGTTCAAAACTTTACCCATGTTTTAATGGCTTGCCTTCTTACTGATCTTTAAAAAATTCTTTAGATATTACAGATGCAAGTCTTTTGCCATATATATGTTTGCATGCATTTTCTCCCAGTTTGCTTTTTCATTTCCATAACAGTGTCTTTCAAGAATGAAACGTTTAATAAAATTTGTGATAAAGTCTAATTTATTGATCTTTTTCTTTTATAGTTTGTGGGGGTTTGTATCATATTTAAAACATATTTGCCAAAATCCAACATTATTCATTTTTCCCCATTTTTTATTACACAAGTTTTATAGTTTTAGGCCTAACATTCAGGCCTATGCTCCATTTGGAATGTGATATAAGAAAAGGATCAAGGTATATAGTTTGCATATGGATACCTAATTGTTAGCACCATTTGTTGAAAAGATATCCTTTCCCTATTGAATTACTTTGACACTTGCATTGAAAATCAATTGCCCATATGTTTGTGGGTCTACGTCTGTTTTTTGTTCCCTTGATCTATGTGAATAGCAATATGCCAACACAACATTACCTTAATTACTGGTAGCTTTATAATAGGTCTTGAAATCAAGTAGTATTAATTTTTTACTTCCCTTTGTTTAGACCAGTTTTGGCTTTTCTAGTTACTTTGCATTTATATTTATACATAAGTTTTAGAATCAGCATGTGGATTTCTGTAGAAAGCATGCATGGGATCTTGACTGAAATTGTGTTATCTCTGTGGCTCAATTTGGGGAGTGCACAATGCACTCCCCAAATGCCAATGCACATCTGGCCAATGCACATCTTTACATTTATTCTGTTCTTTTATTTTTAACAATGAAATTTTGAGGTTTTGAGTGTACATGTTTTGCAAATCACTCATCAATTTGTCCCAAGTATTTTCTGTTTGTGATGGTATTTTCTCTTGAATTCCAATTTCTGTTTGTTCGTGGGTAGCAAATGCGAATTCAATTTACTTCTTACTTCCCATTAGAAATACTTTTAATACCTTTTCTTGCCTCTTGCACTGGTTAGTGTCAGGAGCACACTATGGGATAGAAAAGGCAAGGACACACGTTATTAACTAACTCTCAGTCTTGCAGGAAAAGGATCCAGGCTTTCATTGTTAAATGTGATACAGTTGTGGATTTTTCCTAGATGCCTTTATCAGATCAAGGAAACTCCTCTCTCTTTGTTGTTTGCAGAGAGTTATTTTTTTTAAATCATAAATAAGTGTTAGATATTTTCAAGCGCTTTTCCTACACCTATTGCGATCAGATAATTTTTCACCCTTCAACTCTTGATAGGGTGAATTATATTGTGTTAGCTTGTTAATGTGATGAATTACATATTAAATCAAGCTTGCATTTCAGAGATAACCTCTATTTGGTCATGATATGTTATCCTTATCATTGCAATGTATTTATTAAAATCTTGTTTAAAAATATGTCTTTGTTCATATTGGATATACAGTCCATTGACTTAAATTGTTTCTTCATTTTTGAATAAGCACTTAATGTTGTGAAATTCTTTTAAGCACTGAATATCTGCATCTCCTATGATTTTGTATGTAATATGTCCATTTTCACTCCATTTGAGTCATGGGTTATTTAGGAGAGTTAGGTTTACTTTCCAAATATTTTAGAAATTTTGAGGGATCTTTCTGTTACTGATTTCTAATTTAATCTATTTTGATCAGAAAAGATACCTTTATGATTTCAATACCTTACAATTTGGGGGGAGTTTTTAATGGCTCAGAATACAGCCTATCTTGGTAAACGTTCTATATGCACTTAACGATGATGTGTACTCTGCCCTTGGTGGTTATAGGGATCTACAATCAACTAAGTCAAGTTGTTCTCTAATATTGTTGAAATCCTCAATATCCTTGGTTTTTCTGTCTACTTGGCCAATTAATTATTGGGAAAACAGATACTGAAATCTTTGGCTCTAATATCTACTTCAGTTTTCTTTTGGTTGATGTTAGCGTGGTATATATCAATTTCCACCCATTAATTTTAACCTATTTATTTTTATAATTAAAATGGTTATCTTATAGGCAAATTTTTAAAAATCCAGTCTGATAATCTCTACCTTTTAATTGAGGTGTTTAAAGTACATACCTTGAATGTGAGTATTAATTTGTGCGAGTGTTAATCTACTATTCTGCCATACTTTGTAGTTATTCTATCTATTCTTTGTTCCCTTTTTCTTTTTTCTACTTTCTTTCAAATGAATTGAATTTTTTAGTGATTTAATTTTATCACTTTTATTAGCCGTTAATGCCATCCAAGGCACTTTTTATCTCAAACATTGTATTTTCAACTCTAGAAATTCAATTTGTGTTTCTTTTCATCTTCACATGTCTCTTTACCATACCTATGCCTCCCTCTATCTCTGTGAACATATGGAATATATTTACAGGTTTTACAATGTCTTTGTCTACTAATCTTATCATCTTTTCCACCTCTGTGTCTTTTCTAACAACTGAGTTTTATCCTCATTATAATTCTTTTCCTCCTGCTTCTTTGCTTGCCTCATAATTTCTGAAGAGACATTATGGACTTATTCTGCTGGATACTGAATTCTTTTTGAATTCTTTAAATTGCTTTTGAGCTGTGTTTTGGGGTGTAGTTCAGGTACGTAGAAGAAGGTTGGCCCTTCCGACGCTTGCTTTGAAGCTGTGACAGGCGGGCCACGAGCCATCTTTAATCTAGGGTTAATTGGGCCACACTACGAGACAGTATCTCCCTAAGTACTAAAACCAAGGCCTGTGCGTGCTGAGGCTTCTCTCTCCCGTCTTGGTGTGACTCTGCTCCTCTCCCATGATTCTCTTCCCGACTTCAAATAGTCCCCTCACAGCGTGTGCCTTCTAGCTCTGAGCGGGGGACTCCAGAGGAATCCCGTTGGAGTCCATTCTTGTCACTGGTACCCTGCCTTGCTAGCTCTTGCCTCGCATAAAGAAATTCTAGCTCTCGTCTCACATAAAGAAATTCTTCACATTCTTCCTCAACTCTATCTCAGCAACTCAGGGATACTGCCCGGCTCGGCGCGGGCTGCCCTTTCCAGTTCTGCAGCCGGGAAGCTCACTCCAAGCAGTCAGCTGAGGCTTATCGATCTCACCTGCCACTTTCCTTCTCTCCAGGCCTGTTGTCCTGCACGGTCGGTGGTCCAGTGTCTGAAACCACTGCTTTATATTTTTTGTCTACTTTTTCAGTTATTTAAAACAGGAGGATAAGTCTGGCCCCTGTATCTCCAGCGTGGCTGAATATAGAAGCCTATGTGTTCATTTTTAATAAAAATCAATAATACAAACACTGTTACTTGCCTTGCAAGTCAATAAAGATAGGCTTTTATCATCGGTTTTAATGACCACATAGCATTCTAGCGAGTGGATGAACCATGGTCTATTTAACTCATCCCCAGTTGCCGGACAGATACGTTTTTCCAACTTACTGGCATTTTAAAAGTGCTCTGATAAACCCCAGAAACCCAAACCTATAGTCCTTTGCTTTTTGTTCTGACACTAAGCTGACTTTAAAACTGTAAAACTTTCTAGGCTGCCATGTTTGTTCTGTGGTTTCACCTCATACATATTTTTCGGAATTCTTAGCAAGGGGAAAGGTGAGAAGAAAGACAATTGGTTTTGACAGATGATGTTCTGACCTGAGATCGATAAAACGTGAAATTTTTGTCTTCAGCCCAGTGTGAACTCTCTTTGGGGAAGTTGAGGTTTGTGATGCCTCATTTCTGTGAAAACATACAGGAGGAAACCTAGACTGCCAGTTTATTGAGTGAGTGACTAAAAATACGTGGTACCTTGGCAAGGTAATTCAAGTGGGTGCTAGAGGCAATCTGAAATGAATACGGAAACTTTTAATCATAGATTGTGGCAGAATAGGCACTGGTGGTAGACTCACACTGCAAATGTATGGCAGTTGCTTTAGCTGCTGAAATAACTCGATGATCTAATCTCTGTCCCAACAGACATATCCCTGAGTTTGGGACCAATAGTTGTGTTTCACTGTTTCAGCAGAGAACCCTGGATTATGGGATAATGAAAAATAAATAATACGGGTAGAGGCGTCATTAAGTTAGAGTTGAGATATGTTAATAGAGAGTGAGGTGAGTTTGTAATAGGCTAAGGCAACCTACATTAATATATTTTACATTTACAAAGCTTAAAAAAAAGGCAAATAGCCTGAAATATCTCCTGCAGCAAAAAACAAAAACAAAGAAAAAAAAAAGAAAGAAAAGAAAGAGAGAGAGAGAAAGAGAAAGAAAAGAAAGAAAGAAAAGAAAGAAAGAAAGAAAGAAAGAAAGAAAGAAAGAAAGAAAGAAAGAAGGAAAGAAAGAAGGAAAGAAAGAAGGAAAGAAAGAAGGAAAGAAAGAAGGAAAGAAAGAAGGAAAGAAAGAAAAAGTAGTCCTAATGTTTACACAGCGATCAGGAGAATTAACTCTCTGTTTATTTTACTAAAAGATTACACCTAAGTGTCTGGACAGTATAAAGTGTGAAAAGCGTTTCATTTGTAATTGGGGCTGAATTTCACAAGTCTTAGGAAAATAAACAAGTTGAAGCCTATTTTTTTTAATTGTCAGATTTTTTAGTTTTGAAAAATAACCAGCTTTCCTTTTGATATTTAAAACTTTAATGATAGGGAAGCGGGAAAGATAAGCTCTTTGCAAACAAAAATAAAATTTTAATAGAGATTTATGACTATGATTGGTATAAACATGTTTTTTGGCTTTGAAAAGTATCGTGTTCAAAATTTGGATTAGAAAAATGAAAAACATTCAAAATTAAAATTGGAAACAAAAGTTCACATCTCATAATGTTTTTGTATTTTTTGTTTTTTGTAAAACATTTCTCTTTCCACTTTTTTATTTTATTTAAAATTTGTTTTTTGTAAAACATTTCTCTTTCCACTTTTTTATTTTATTTAAAATCAAGATCTTTAACGGTAATGCAGGGTAAGATTCATTTACTCATTTATTCATTCACCTGAACTTTTTCTGAGCACAAACTACAACTCTGATAAGGTATTTACCGGGGGATACGGTGAGGAGATACAGTAGCAAGAAAACATTTTAAAAAATGACTCCTTTCATCATTAAAAATCAGGTAAGTGTTGTTGAAAAAAATGGTGTGACTTTATCTTGCTATTTTGTTTCTACTGTTTCCCTTGACTGTCCCCAAAGAACACAAGATTGCAATCATTTCTCAGAGCAAAGTATGTATTTTCATGTGCAGTGTTTTTGCATTCCCATATATTAGGTATGTCTTCTGTACAAAGCATGTGCTTTTATTTTACAGTCGAATTGGTCAGTCTTTGCATTTGAATTGGATCATTTAGTCTCTATTTGTATTTAATGGTTGTTGATATTTTTATTTAAATTTATCTTACTATTTGTTTTATACTTGTATCATCAATTATATACTTTTCCCTCTCTCTTGTCTTTTAAACTTATTTTTTATTTTTTTATTTTTCCCCTGTATTAGTTTAGTAGTTATATATTCTTTTGTTATTGTTCTAGGGATTTAGGCTAGAGTTAAAAAACATTCTTTACAGAGCCCTGGTCACGTGGCTCAGTTGGTTGCGGGCGTGTCCCAGAAACGAGAAGGCTACAGGCCTGACTCCACGTCAGGGAGTCTCCCTGGGTTACAAGCTGGATCCCCGATGGGGGCGTGTCTGGGAGGGAATCGATCGATGTTTCTCTCTCACACCGATGTTAGTCTCTCTCTCTCTCCCCTTCCTCTCCCTAAAATCAACAAAAACATGTCCTCGGGTGACAATTAAAAAAAAACAAATTCTTCACATATAAAAATCTAATTTTATTTTGTATTTCTGTCATCTTTCCAAAGTTTTCATTTTCTCCTTTTCTCACTTATATGTTATTGCTGTGTATATGAGTTATTATTTTCGTTCAGTCACATATTTACACTCTTAATTCCTTCCTTCATCAGAGAATTTTCTCTTTTTTTTTTTTTGAATTTTCATTTTTAATCATTCACTTTCTCCCTGGGGAAAAGCAATATTTGATATTTACAATATTATAGATCTGTAGATGGTAAATACCTCTGTGTTTTTTATCTGAAACTTTATCTTTTATTCTTCAAGGATATTTTCACTGGTGGAAAAATTCTAGATACTTTCTAAAAACATGCTTTTTAATTTTTGTCTTTAGTTTTACTCTGACGTGTCTAGGTTTTTGTTTGTTTGTTTGTATTCCTTTGGTTTTATCCTCCATGAGAGTGGTGAAGATTCACGATTCTGTCACTTAATACCTTGATTCTGGAAAATTCTCATTGATTCTAACCCATTTTCTTTTTTTTTTCTGGTACTCCAGTAATATTTATATTAGAATTTCTTACTTGTGTCTGAGCTATTTGTTGCCTCTTCTCTGTATTTTTTGTATTCTTTTGTGTCTCCATGCTTTCTCTTGAATATTTTCTTATACCTGTCTTCTCGTTCACTCATTCTCTCTTCAGTTGTATCTAAAATTCTGTTAAACCCATTCACTAAAATCTTAACCGTGATTATTATATTTTTCAGGTCTGAAATTTCTAATTTTCATTTCCCATTCTGTGCCATAATTCTTAATCCTAATTCTCCTTTTTATCTGTTATATCTTTGAAAAACAATAAGAATAGCCATCTAAAAGTATATTTCTGATTATTCTATTTTCTGATTTTTATTTAATTTCTTTCCCTTGTCTGTTTCTCTTGGATTTTCGTTCATATTGTTATGTCTCTTTGATTGTCTGCTTACTTTGACTAAAGGCCTGACATTTTATTTAAAAATTAATAGAAATAATTTGAGGATGGTGCTGCTTTCATTCACAGAAAAATTAAGTTTATTGCTGACTGGTGGCTTAGACTATTAGCAATTTGGAAGGACTTCAAGGATTCAGACCCTGTAAATGTCAGTTTAACTCAATATCTCTTACTCCTAAGATGAAGTTCTTCTGGTTTCCTACACAATGCATCGGGAGTTACCAGGCTCCTTGGACTACAGTGGTACCTGGACTTTTTTTTTGTATCACTGTAGTGCTAAGAGTCTAGGACAATTATGCTCAGCTTCTCAACCTCTCAGTCTCCTAAAATCAATGGATGTTCCAAGTGGAAAAGCTATCATCACTTTTCTGGGTTTTCATCTTCTATCTGATCGTGGCTGCATAATTCTTCCTTGCTTTGCTTGTTCTTTAATACATCATTTTGTGTCCAACTTTTCTAATCTTCACAGAGAGAGTGATCAAAATTTCCCAACCTCTATTACTACAAGTTGAACTTTTCTCTCATAGCTCTTATATCACGGTCTACAAACATGTTCCTGCCTCTCAAACATTAACGTTTATAGAAAAAAAAAAAAACAACCTTCCCTGTCTCTGTGCCTTCTTTAAATCTGCTCTATTGCATACCTTCTCTTTATGGACAGGTTCTTCAGAGGTGGCTACAGCCATCTGCCCACACCGTCATCTTTCACTCAGTTTTTAATTGCCTGGTCTTCTCATTTCATCATAATTCAGAAATTGCCACACATGAAGTTAGCTGTAACCATCTAATCCCCAAATCCAACAGAGTCATGTTAGCCCAAATCTTACTCTCTTTCACATTTGAAAATCTTGGAAAACCCAACCAGGAGATTAGTGTAATTTTAAATATTATTGAAGCTTAACATTCTTTCATATGTTTAAGCGCCATTTGTATTTCTTCTTCTGTAAACTGTCTATGTTATTGCTTATTTTATGAGAGCTATTTGTATATTAAGAGTTTAGTTCTTTGTTTTTTATATGAAATACAATTTCTTCACAGTTTTGACGTTTTTTACATGCAGATTTTTCTTTTAATGCAGTAAAATTTGTTATCATTTTGGAATTTTGATTCATATATTAGAAGTCCATTATGAAATTTCTGATGGTGATTTGTGCTAAGCCAGGTTTGGAAGAGGGATGAACAATTTTTGGTAGTTTCTTAAAGACTAAAACACACTAAATTTCCTACCAGCCATCTTAGGTTATGAATCCCCAAGGCTTCTAATGCATTTTCACTTAAAATCAGATATGTGGATGGGATTCTTTCAGGATTGTGCCCCAGTCTCATACCCCATGGAACATAATGGTTCTGTTAGAATTATCCTAGAATTCACGGTTACCTGTAGAGCAGGTCAAAACATAGCAACTGTCTAATACCTTGCCTATCCTATAGCTCGTCCTTTAAAAGGTATCTAATAGTATGTCAAAAACGGTCAAACTTCAGCCTGTTGTATGACCTTTGGAACTAAGTATAATTAATCAACAGTATGCTCTAATGAACCAGGAACCAGGAAGTGTGTTTTTTTGGCTTTTGGTTTTTGGGGTTTTTTTTTGGTCCACAGAAAAAGTGATTTAGTCTAGAAGGAAGACAATGGGAATCATAATTTAGAACATTTCATTTCATATCCTTGTGTTATCTTTTATTAGTTGTATGGTTTCGTCAAGCCCTGTTATCTTCCTGAGTCTTTAAAAAAATATCTATAATAAGAGGATAATCATTTGTGTCCCACACGAGTGATTGTAGGTATTTTTTTTAAAACTCTAAAATGCTTTCCTTGCCCTCACCTCCACTCTTTTAAAAAATTTTTGGCAAAACATTTTATGCTCTATCTTTTCCAATGGCATAGGTATAGTATCTTATAAGAAAAGATCCTACACATGTAAGAGAGAATTGAAAATATAGTAATGATGAAGATGCATAATTATTGTATAAAATGGGCTGGAGGAATTGAATGCCTTGTGTCATTCATAAGGTATGACGTTTGAGAGATATGAGGAAACAACCACTAATTATTTCTAGAATATAATTGAATCGGGGTAGCACCAGAGTCATATGAGGTTCGCGTAACACAAGAAAGTTTAGGGTAGGAAAACAGAAATTCTTTGAGTGAGGGAACTAGATACCAGAGGAAGAAGAAAGGTACCAGAAGGAACAAGGTGTTGATCAAGCACTTAAGATTAGTGGAAGAAAGGGAATGACCAAAAGGCCAATCCAAACGCTGGCTGCTCCACAGGAAAAAACTTAAGAAATTGCTACAACAGAGGGAAGCTTGACATTAGAGGTCTTGCTTGTAAAAATTGGGTTAATAAGAACAATTTCTTGGATCCTAAAAAGTTTCTAAAATATTAATATCGTGAATTTGAATTCATGAAACAAATTATTAAGCCAAACAGCAAAATATTTAATAAAATGAATTTAGGAGAAGGTATAGAAGAGGCGGAGATAGAAATATCTATTATAACTATCCTTTACCTTACTGAAATTTCATATTATAAAAATTAACTAAATATGCTTTAAAAGAAAAAGAATCAGTAAGTAAGTAATAAGGGGAAATCTATTATAATAAGAATTTAATCTATTATAATAAGTAAGTAATAATAAGGGGAAATCTATTATAATAAGAATTTATAGTTATACATTTATTTTTAGTGGAAAGGATGTTAAAGAAAAAAATCCCACAGTAAACAATAGCAAGATGCCTTTGCAATGTTCTAAGTCTCTTTATTTGTGTAAGTGCAGAGTTTCTTTAATGGGTATGCTTAAATTTTTTAGTCTCTATAGATGTTCCTTTAAAAATATATTCCTAGAAGTTATTCGCTCTGTTTGGAATGTGCTTTGAAATTCATCATGTGCAAAAGTTTTTAATAATTTTAAAGGAGGAGGGATAGTGGTGGTGAGAAATTATCTGATATGCTGTGTACATTTGCTTTAAATAGCATTTCAGAATTAATAGGTGCTCTTGAATACCAGCATGATAGGTTACATCAAGCGGAAATACTGCAGAAAAAAAAATTCGTCATAGTGATTTAAATATTACTTTCAGTAGAAAAATCTTAAAATATTGGGTTTAGTACAACATGTACTTAATTCAGGACACTCAGTTCCACTGGAGATTAGACACATCCACTCCCTGGGCTGGTCTTTTTCTGAACTGACAGGTCACACCTGATGTAACTCCCACTCCCTAAACACACTCATGAATATCCCTCAAATCTCCAAGTCCCCACTGGCAACTTCCCTCCTGGGAGGCCTGAGGAAAGTTATGTTGCTTTTTGGATTATGCCAGATATGATTATCACTGAGTATTTCAAAACGTTTCTTTGCAAGTTAGACCGTTAATACCAACTGTCCCCGACAATCATGTGTGTTCCGATTAAGCTTCCCTTTGTTCTAGGTGATGTACCATTCAGACTATCTTCCCTTCTCCAGACATAAAAAGTAAATCCTCATAGTCCCATGTGACACAGGGCAGTTCTTCTTCTGACGTTGTAAAACATTATCCCCAGATGAAAATAGAGCCTTTGGCCGCCCAAATTTCTTAAAACCGTGATTAGATACTTATTCTTAAGTAACCTGGTTCTTTTTGAAATATGAAAACCTATTGTACTTTTTTCTGTTTCTAATACTTTAAAGTGACCTCAGATTTTCGATTGCTCATGTAGTCAAGTGTTATAAATAAAAACCTGATTCATGATTTAACATTATGCAGAAATGAAAGGTATTTGTTTGGTAATGTGCTTCTAATCCGAAGTGACTGAGCTCACCCCAGCATTCCGACCACTAAATTATCATTTATCTTTGCCTATTAATAAACATTACAGATTCTGTTGTCATCGTGCTTTAGAACCTGTGGAGATTATTGTGTCAACCTCATGCACCTTCTAATGATAACATTGAGTAATACTGTTACTCCTTAATGCTAATATTGCTTCTCTGCTTTTACTATCTCAGGAAAGCTCTGTCATTCTCTCATGTTAGGTGACAATGTGTGAGGCAGGAAGTAACACAGCCAAATATTCAGCACTCCACAAATCCTGTGAATATGTTACAGGCCATCTGAAGCAAACATGGAGGGAGGACACACCATAAAATAACATGAAAGCCTGCCAATTATCCAGCAGTGAATCACTGTCAATTCATGGAGAAGCCAAGACAATTACATTAGTAACTAAAAATATTTTTTCTGTTATAAACCAATTGCCAAAGCAGGGCTGCAGAGACAATTCATCAGACAGTAGACATGAGAACATAAATAACATGTTACTCATTTAAAGAAAAAAAATCTGAAAAACTTATCATGCCTGTATAAGAAATTGGCTATTAATTGATTTTCAAATGTCCCACAGTGATCAGATTTAGTTAACCAGTTAATTAGATTAAGTTTGAAAACTGAAGCTTGGAGAACACCCAGTAAGATAGAAAATGTGATAACATTTTTAAAAGGCTGAAATAAGTTCAACCAACACGAGACGCTGGAAGTGAAGCTTTGTAACACGATGTTGCACTACAGAAGCAGAAAGTAGAAAAACAATGGAAGAGGAAGCCGAGAACGGAAATGGGGTTAAGAATGTGGAGGTGTTTCACATAAGAAAAAACACTTTCAAGCTGTGGCTACTGAAGTCAGAGAAACCAACCAGAGAGGCGCATGTATTCTTTGGTCATTGGCTATATGTCTAGTACCGCACTGTGGGCCAATGTGGATGCCAAAAAAGCGGAAAACCTTAACCTTGCCCTAAATGTGCTGAAAATCTAGGTGAAAAAAGAATACTAATAAACAAAATAGAATGAGGAACTTGACAGTGAGTAAACACTAAACTGTGTTTTGCAAAACACAAATGCCATAAAGTACAATAGGAAGTGGAGAGTAAAATAGGAGAACACTTCATTTAAAGATGATTCGGAAACTGAACGCATACCTTATTCATAGATAAGTATAGGAGTCTACACTTAGGTGAATGGCACTTTGGCACAGATTAACACTCCTCTAAAAGAACAAATATTGTTTTAAAGTAATCAAAAAATTCTGGGATCTCTAGGAAAACAATAAAACTAGGATAAATGAAATATGTTTTATGAAAAATGGTTTAACAAGTAAGAAGAATGAGATTAGGATACAAAATCAACATGCAAAAATTGGTTACACTACTATATAATAACAATTATCCAAAAAAGAAATTTAAAAATAAATTCCACTTACAATAGCATCAAAAAATAAAAATTAAATACTTAGGAATAAATTTAAGAATTTGAGAGATCTATATGCTGAAATTACAAAACATAGAAGAAAAAACTGAAGACACACAAAACAATGGAAAGATACCCATGTTCATGAACTAAAATAATTAAGATTATAGGCTCAATGCAATCTCTATCAAAATTCCAATGGTATTTTTCACAGAAATAAAAAAAAAATCTGAAAATTTGTAAGTAAACACAAAAGACCCTGAATATATCGAAGCAATCTTGAGAAAGAAGAACAAAGCTGGAGGCATCACACTCCCTGACTTTAAAATATCCTATATGGCTATAGTAGTCAAACCAGCACAGCACTGACATAAAAACAAACATATACACCAGTGGGACAAAAAAGAGCCCAGGGACAAATCCATGCATTTATGTCAGTTGATCTCTGACAAATGTGTCAAGACACACAGTGAAAAATAGGCAGTCTTTTTTGTAAGTGGTACTGATAAACTGCTTTTCCACATGCAGAAGAATGAAATTGGACCCAACCTCTCTACACATACAAAAGTGAACTCAAAAGGGATTAGCTGCTTGACTGTAATACCCGAAACCATAAAACTATTAGAAGAAAAGATACCTTTTTGACATTGGTCTGGGTTAGGGTTAGGGTTAGGGTTAGGGTTAGGACTTCCACTCTTCTCCACCTTGCTCTGGGCCAGTGTGACCAGAGCCAGTGGGCTATCTGCTCTCTGTGACATTCTGTGAGTTTCAAACAATGGAAACACTGGATGGGGAGGGAGAGGGAAGAGTTTGCCTTCCACTCCCCCCACCTGACTCCTCCCACATGGGGCCACCTGAGCCCTCTCGCACCCTCCACAGAAGGTCACACTCCCTTCTCTCCTTCAGCCTGAGAGTGTAACTAGTAAAAACACTGTTGCCTGCTTTGGGGTCCTGCCCACGCATTTGTAAATCACCCTTTCATTGCAATCTCTTCACATTGCTCGGTGTGTGCACCATCTGTTTCCTTCTGGAACCCTCACCAATCAATGACCGAAGGGCCCCTAACAGCCAGAGGACACAAGGAAAGGTGCTCACTATTAATCATGGACATACCAAATAAAACCCAACGATATTATTTCATATCCACTAGATTGGCAAAAAGTAAACACTTGATAGTAACAAGTTTGGCAAGAATGCAGAATAGTGGGTGCTTTCATGAACTAAGGGTGGGAGTATACTTTGATAAACCACTTCAGAAAAACAATGTGACATTTCCTGGGAAAGTGGAAAATCTGCATAGCTTATGGTCTAGGTATTCTGTTTGCAGGCATAGATAAGACTATATTCTAGCAACATTTATAATTTGAGAAGAAAAAAAAAAACGCAGGAACAAACAACCCAAATGTCATTAACAAAAGAATGGAAAAATAACATCATTGACTCCTCGCACGATGAAATACTATTCAGCAATGGAGAAAAGAATAATAAACTATAAAGATACACACATCAGCATAGTTGGAGTTCAAAACATGATTTTGAACAAGGAAAGCAATTTGCAGAACACCTTCTACACCATTCATTCGTATAAAGTACAAAGGCTTGCAAAACAAAATGACACCTTGTTTCAAGGAGACACACATATGCGGCACATCTATAAAGACAAGCAAAGGGGTCATAGACAAAACATCGGAGATATTATTTACTTCTGGTGCACGGGGGGCTGTGGAAATGCAGGGAAGGGCGCCAAGGGGATTGGTACTGACTACCTCGTGAACTGGGAGGTGTTTGAATTATTGTTTTACTTTTTTGTACTTTTCATGCATTTTAGGTATTCTTTTGCATGTATTCCCTTTTAAACAAAAATATTAAAGGGGAAGTCAAAGAAAAGGGCCCAGAATAGAAACTAACGAAAAGTAGTTATTAACAGATTATAAGAAAACTGTGGCTCTGTGTTTGTTTTACATTGCTGTGTAAGAAATTACTGCAAACGCATGGCCTAAAACAAAAACAAATGCTTTGCTTTCTTTGGGTGAGCTGCCCGAGCACCCCTTTGCTGGATCTTCTCCCATAAGGTTGCGACTTACAGAGGACTTCCTCGGCCCCCCAGTTTTTACTGAATTCTATTACCAGCTGTTACTGCTTATTTCCTTCATTGCACCTACCACCATTGGGAAGTAACTATTTGTTCACTTGTTAATTTCTGTGTCTCCCCCACCCACAGGCCGAAAGCTCCATGAGGATAGGATTGTGGCACAGGCAGTCAGGCAGGGCCAGGGGACTGTGGGCAGAAGTGACCTGTGACTTCTCTGGATCAAACAGTTAAGAGCCAGGCTGCCCCCCCCCACCCCTGTCCTGATCTTCCCCTGCCATCGTGACTGCCTGTCCCTGTTCCAGAGAGCGCAGCCATACTGGAAGGTCTCCATGAGCAAGAGTGGACTTTCTGTTGTGTTATTGAGAGCTCAGTTTGGTTCCAGAATATACCATATCCTAGACTGAATGTTTTCATTATTGTACCTTCAATATTTAAAAGTATGTCTAATACACTGTAAGTCCTCATTAATGTCTGTTGTTGGCGAGGCGGGGAGGAAGAATGTCCAGACAGAAGGAAGGGAGGGAAAGAGAGAGGGAAAGAGAGAGGGAGAGAGAAAGGGAGGGAGGGAGGAATGGAGGGAGGGACAGAGGGATGGAGGGACAGAGGAAAGAGGAAAGGGGAGGGAAGCAAATTACCCCTGGGTAAATTTAACATTCAAAGAGACTCATGCTTTTATACAGTGGCTTCCCATTCCCTGTGTGCACAACAAGGTGCCCCGTCCACACTCCCACAGCTTGGGAGTCCCTAAGACTTGACTACTTACTCTACCATTTACTAGCCATGTGACCTTGGGCAAGTCACTCACCTCTCTGATTTTCGTAATCTACCAAATAGACATAATACCATTTGTCTTACCTACTTTGCAAAGTTTTTGTGACAATAAATGTGTAAGCATTCTCAAGATGCTTTATAACTGTAAATCAATATATAAATAGGAAAAATTATTGCAGTTCAGTTTGGGGTTTTTTTGGCTTTGCTTTGGGCTGAATTAATTAAACAGAAAATAACATTGTGAGTAAAGAGATAAAGGAATGAGAAAAAGGTGGTACATCGACAGTGAGTCACAATAGGTCTGTTTCTATATGGAAATGTGTCAATATATTTGGTCTAATTGCAGCTGAATCAAAACTAGTATGTGTTTATCAGTACTAAAATTATAGGTTACCATTATCTAAAAATGGCTGTAATGTGAAAGGAAGAATATTCTATATAACAAGAGCTTTCTTTTTTTTCATACTCCCGTGTTATCAATTCCAACAAGGAGTGGTAGTGACCAGAACAATGAGATTTAAAAGCCTTGGCTATAAAACAGTCCCTGATAGAACCTGGGTCGAAAGCACAAGGGCTGTCACAGTTCCTAGTTAGAGCATCTCACTTCGCGTTGTGTATTAGGGAAGTTAGAAGCTGAGGAAATCCAAGGACACACCCTGTAAAAGCTAATGAGAGTTTTTCCAGTTAAAAATATAGGGAACAAGAGTTACATAAATGAATATGTGGGGGAGACATATCAGAGAAACCGTGTTTAAGAAACAATGTGTCTACTTATTAAGAGTAGATTGAACTATACTCCTACAATAAGCCAATGAGTTCTCAAGTACCCTCTTGCACCCAGTCCACAGCCAACACGGTATCTTAGGAACAGGAGGGTTGAAATCTTCCTGGATTCTGAATGACACATCCTAAATTTTGAGATTATGAATGTTAAGATGAGTAATCAAATATGTATTTTTAATATTAGATCCATGTATTTTTCAAGTCTTGTTTCTATGTA
>PVJD01015479.1:0-24744 GCA_004026545.1 Mormoops blainvillei
GGTCGGCCCGTGTGTTTACAGATACTAAATAAAAGGCTTTCACCTATTTGTCTATTGCAATTTCTGGTGCCTCTGTAGCACAAAAAGCTACACACATGATGCTTTTCTTCTTTATCAACTATTTTTTTCTCGTCTCATTTACCCTTGAATAAGTCCAAACCAAATTCCATATCTTCAAACAACTATCTTCAGAAGATCATTATCCTTACCCTTATATAATTTTCATTATTCCTGGAGATCTTTTAGGGAGATTGGTAGACAGAGTACATTGGTGGTTTTACAAAAATTTTATAAAAGGAGCTGAATATTTTTCAGAGTTGAGATATAGGCTAAATAGTTATATTAGTGAATATTTTTTTCTGAAATGTAATCTATTTACTTATTTTTTGGGATTGTGAAGATAATTGATAATTCTGCTATAAAAATCAAGTGAAAATAAAATTTCTTTATATACATGTTTATATTGTAGATGAAACTATATACATAGATGTTTTTCTTTATGTGTGTATTCAAGTGCATGCTCCCATTCTCACACACACACACACACACACAGACACACACACACTAGAATTTAAGTGCTAAAGTAGATTAAAATAGATTATACTACTTAAAAAAGCTAATATCCCTGATGAACATAGGTGTAAAAATCCTCAAAAAAGTACTAGAAAACCAAAAATATATCAAAAGTATCCTACACCATGATCAAGTAGGAGTTTTTCAAGGGGTGCAAGGACAATTCAATATCTGCCAATAAACCAATAAGATACATCATGTAACAACATGAAGACTAAAAATTATAAGATTATCTCAATAGATGTAGGAAAGCATTTGACAAATTTGACATTCACTATCAATAAAAAACTCTCAATAACATGAAAATAGAGAGGACATACCTTAACATAATAAAGGCCACATTTGACTAGTCCACAGCTGACATCACACTCAAAGTCAAAAGTTAAAAGCTTTTAGCTAAGATCAGGAACAAGTTAAAAATGTGCATTGTTGCCACTTTGATGCAATACAGTATCAGAAGTCCTAGCAAGAATATAAGCAAGGAAAATCTATCTACAGATTCAATTCAATGCTTATCAAACTATCAAAGTCATTTTTCACAGTGAAAGAACAAACATTCTAAATTTGTAAGGAATGACAAAAAGACCCAAAATTGCCTAAACAATACTGAGAAAGAACAAGATAGAGGCATCATGCTTCCTGGTTTCAAAGTGTATTATAAAGCTAAAGCAATCCAAACAGTATGTTATCAACAGAGAAACAGACATAAATCAATGAAACAGAAGTGAGAGATGAGAAGTAAACCCATAGATGATCAATTAGTTTAAGACAAAGTAGGTAAGAAAATAAAATGGGAAAAGGAGTCTCTTCAATAAATGTACTGAGAAAACTGATATCTACATGAAAAGATTGAAACTGAACCACTATCTTATGCCATACACAATACTTAACTCAAAATAAATTAAAAACTTGAATGTAAGGTCTGAAACCATAAAACTCCTGGAAAAAAAAAAAGGTGGTAAACTCTTTGACATTGGTCTTGGTGATGATTTTTTTCAATCTGATTAAAAAAGCAAAACAAAAGGAAAATAAAATAAGTGGAATTATATCAAACTGAGAAGCTTCTCCATAGCAAAGAAAATCTTTAACAAAATGAAAAAAAAACATATTTAATGGAATAAAATATTTGCAAATCATAAACCTGATAAAGGGTTAATACTGAAAATATATAAGGAACACATATTAGTCAATAGTAAAACAAACAAACAAACAAAAAAGCAAACAATCTGGTTAAAAATGGGCACAGGGTCTGAATAGACAGTTGTCCAAAGAAGACATACAGATGATCTACAGGTGTTCACTATTATTACTCAGGTAAATACAAATTAAAACTACAATGAGACATCACCTCACACCTGTTAGAATGGTTATAAAAAAGGACAGGAAATAACAAGTGTTGACGAGGATGTCAAGAAAAGAGAACCCTAGTACACTGCTGGTGTGAATGTACATTGGTATAGCCATAATGGAAAACAGTATGAGGGTTCCTTAAAACACTACAAATAATACTATCATATGATTGAGCAATACTGCTTCTGGATATGTATGTAAAGGAAATGAAAACACTGACTTTAAAAGAAGATATCTGCACTGCTCCATGTTTATTGCAGAATCACTTATAATAGTCAGACATGGAAACAACATGTGTCACCAATGAATAAACAGATGAAGAAAAGTAAAATATTACACATGCACATAAATACACACAATGGAATATTATTCAGTCATAACAAACAGAAACCCTTTCATTTTTGACAACATAAATGCACATTGAGGACATTTTGCTGAGTGAAATAAATCAGGCAGAGAAAGACAAGTATATAATCTCACTTACATGAAGAATCTAAAAAATAAATATAAAAAAATAAACTTATAGACTGGTAGTTGCCAGAGGCAAAGTTTGAGGGATAAGAAAAATAAATGAATATGATCAAAAGATACTGACTTTCAGTTATAAAATAAATCTTAGGGATATGATGTATAACAGGGTGACTACAGTTAATAATATGGCATTATATATTTGGAAGTATCTAAGAGAGTGGATCTTACAAGTTCTCCTGAAAATTTTACATATGCATGGTGATGAATATTAACTAGACTGATAGCAGTAATAGTTTTGCAATATAAACATATTTGGAATCGTTATGTTGTACATCTGAAATTAATATAATGTTATATGTTGATTATATATCAAAAAAAAATCAGAGATTTATTTTGTCTGGCTCTTTATGATGAATCAAGATTTAGGCATTTCCATCTTATGAAATCAGTAATAAAAGATGAATCCCTTACTGGATGATATTTCTCCTCTCCTTTGATTAGGTGATTGCTTTGAATGTAAAATGTTAGATGTGAAGGAGTTTTGCCACATGCATGGTCCATAGAAATTTTTAGTTTCTTACTACTTTATAAAAAGAATAGACACTTGAAAAAAAGTAATTCAATAACATTGAAAGCTGTTGGGGGGAGGGGGGTTTGCAAAATAAAATGGAGACATTTTCAGAATAAGCAAAGAATAGTTTGCTGTTTTCCTCCTTTTCAAGTAGGCAGTGCACACAATATGAGGGAATTTAGGTGAAAATCCAGGAGCCAAAAACCACTTTCTTTTTCTTTTTTTGTACCTCTTTTACTCTTTCCTGGACTCTGAATATTTTTGGAATGAAAAAATATCAGAACTCAATTAACTGGGAATAACTAATTAGCATAACTAATTAATTATGCTTCCAAAGGTGGCACTTCAAGGAAAAAAAATCATTCTCAGTGAAAGCACTGAGTGGTCACTGGAAGAGGGTGGTTATGTGTGTAAAAATAACTCAGAGAACCGAGCTCTTGGTGGTAATATTTGTGCAATTTCTTTCCTGCATTCCTTCTACTTTTATTTTTCTCTATCACTAAGTAGTCTCAGTGCCTTCTTTATTTTTCATGTTTTACTTTTGTTATTTTTCTTCAAATGTCTGGACTCTTTTTTTTGTCACTATTTTCCCCCTCAATCTCTTTGCAAGTCTTCATGCATCATTCCCAAATTAATTGTGTTTTTAAATCTGTTAGGACAGTTGTCTATTCATGAGATTTCTTATTAAATTTTTACTTGTTGCCTTTTCAGTTACCATTAAGAAAATAAAACTGTAACATTTTCTTAATATGTTTTTTGTTTTCATTTCTGCTTCAGTTGAAAACAAACATTACTTGGACAATAACTATAAGCATTCCTACATCTATATCATGGGTCCTAAACAGAAAAGTACTCATTACAACACTGGGGTTTCAAGATCTTTCAGAGGCTACTTGATATATCTCTGTGTTGAAATGAGACTTTTTCTAAGATTCATGTCTTTTGAGTATGATGAGATTATTCTTTTTGAAGATTTTTATTTTTCCTACATGCAGCTACACAATTTCATGTTCATTAATTAATTCATATAATTGCAGATGGAACACTTTTGCTTAAGATATGCAATTTAGAAATATTTCTGAGTCCCATAGTTAGATGTATAGTTAAAAGAAAATTGGGGTAGTTTTTCTTTTTTCTTGAAAAACAGATAAATTTTGATTTAATAGAACTTAAAAAAAAAAAGAAAGTGATCTACAAGACATCTTCAGGGTATTTGGACCTATCTCCCACGGCCTAAAATTAAGAATTACATACTCTGAAATATAAAAAAGATACACTCCACCAATCAATGAATAGAAGAATAGGAAGAGGAAGAGAAGAAGAAAGAAAACAAGGAGGAAAACAGAAGTAGAAGGGGGAAAAAGGGGTGAGAAATGGTGCTTAGCTACCTCCTCATGATAACCAAATGAACACAGAGAAACCATTGTGGTATTCCCACAAGGTGCTCCAGACACAGAATAAAAAAACAAATACAAATTTACTCTTATCTCTGCACTTATTTGATGAGATATATGAATTAAACAAATGTAAAAAACTGAACATTACAGAGATTACCACTCATGATTGATATGAAAGTAGTGTATATAATAAATATGTTTTACATATAAACTAATTATTACATACAATTCCCTAAAGCCCCTTTTCTAATGACTTCTTTCAAAAGGAAATGGCTTAATGCACTGAAAAAGTTTTTTATGATTTTTTTGGTATATTTTACTGATTATTCTATTACTGTTGTTCCCATTTTTCCTCCCCTTTATCCCCTCCACCCTGCACCTCATCCCAACATCCCCACACCTCTTAGTTCATGTTTATGGGTGGCACATATCAGTTCTTTGGCTTCTCAGTTTCCTAATTCTATTCTTAGCCTGCCCCTGTCTTTTTTCTTTTGTTCATCATTTTCTCACCACCACTTTCCCCAGCCCCATCCCCCCCCACCTCCCACCCTCAATCCTTCCCCTATTTGGCTTTGTCTATGGGTCCTTTATGCCTGTTCCTTGATGACTCCTCCCCTTCTTTCTCCCTGTTAACCCCTCCCTGCTCCCCTCTGGTCACTGTCAGTTTGTTTTTTATTTCAAAGTTGCTGGTTATATTTTGCTTGCTTGTGTATTTTGTTAATTAGGTTCCACTTATAGGTGAGATCATATGGTATTTAGGCTTATTTCACTTAGCATAATGCTCTCCAGATCTATCCATGCCATTGTGAAGGGTAGTGGCCCTTTCTTTCTTTCTACTGCATAGTATTCCATTGTGTAAATGTACCACATTTTTTGATCCACTCATTTACTGTTGAGTGCTTAGGTTGATTCCAAAACTTAGCTATTGTAAATTGTGCTGCTATGAACATTGGAGTGCACAGGTTCTTTTGAATTGGTGTTTCAGGATTCTTAGGGTACAATCCCAGCAGTGGAATTGCTGGGACAAAAGGCAGTTCCATGTTTAGTTTTTTGAGGAAATTCCAAACTGTTTTCCACAGTGGCTGCACCAGTATGCATTCCCACCAACAATGTACTAGGGTTCCCTTTTCTCCACATCCTCACCAGCATTTGTTTTTTGTTGATTTGTTTAGGATGGTCATTCTGGCTGCTGTGAAGTGGTATCTCATTGTGGTTTTAATTTGTATCTCTCTGATGGCTAGTGATGCTAAGTATCCTTTCATATGTCTTTGGGTCCTATGTATGTCCTCCTTAGAGAAGTGTGTCTGTTCAGGTCCTTTGCCCATTTTTTAATTGGATTATTTGTCTTCCTAGAGTGAAGTTGTGTGAGTTCTTTATGTATTTTGGAGATCAAACCCTTATCCGAGGTATCATTGGCAAATATATTTTCCCATAGTGTTGGTTCCCTTTCCATTTTGCTAATCTTTTCTTTGGCTGTGCAGAGGCTTCTTATTTTGATGAGGTCCCATTTGTTTATTCTTTCCTTTATGTCCCTTGCTCTAGGAAACATATTGGTGAAAATATTGCTGCATGGAATATCTGAGATTTTCCTGCCTATGCTCTTCTCTAGGACTTTTATGGTGTCATGACTTATGTTTAAGTCCTTTTGCAGCTGGCTATTATCTGTGTAGTTTTGGGACCCTGGGGCTGGCTTCTCAGGGGGATCCAACTTGCCGCTTAGATATCCCTCTGGCGCTGCCGCCTGAAGGCTCTAAGCCAGTCTCCTCATGTCTCCACCTCACTCCTTACCAGTCAGGTTGTGCTGAACTGATTCTTCAGTCTGTTCAAGGTTACAAGGCTTCTCTCTTGCTATTGTTCAGTTGTTTGTTCCAGGTGATTTCTCCACAATTTAGTTGTAATTCCAGATTGGTCCTGGGAGGAGGTCAGTGTGACTTCCATTCATGCCACCATCTTGATCCCCCCAAGATTTTGTGATTTTCGTGGTCATTCATATTTGATCAAAGACTAAATTCATTGGCCTGATACTTATTTTGCAGATGGCTTTTCAGAGTTTTTTAATTGTCTCTGAGAATACCTGGTATTTTGATACCCATATAAAATGCAGGAAATCTTTCGGCTGCTGTCTCTGCCTGCCTCTTACATGCATACATTAGTATCCACAAGACTTTCTAGCTATTGCGTTTTTTCCATTTGTGACCAGGATCTTAAATAAAAAATGACCTTCTACCATAGGGCTCAGTGGTAACAAGCTTTTAACTCCATTGTATACTGATGTTTCTTCATCAGTAATTTGGACAGGAGATCAGATTCTGACAGGGGAATAATCTACCAGTAATTTAGCAAAGGTTTCATTTCATTCTATTTGAATTTAATGGGGAACTAATGATTCTGACAAGAATAATCTCTGTCTTGGGTAGCCCTGTAAGACTCTTTTCCCTTTAATGTCAAGCTCTTTTGATTACAGATGTCATGTCTCCCACAACACTAGCTATAAGGTTGTCTTTTCAAATGAAAAATGAAGTTTGAGTGCTTGATCGCCTTATCAGTTAACAGCATTATTACCATAAGAAACCATTTTTCTCCCCCAGTCAGGCTGAAACAGAAAGCAATAAATGTTTTAGCTCAGAGTTCTCAGCATGATATTCATTTTCATCATTTCACTGTGAAAGAGATCAGCAACTTTGAAGAAATACTGTGTAAATAAAATCATTTAAAAATCCAGCACACAGGAAAATAAAGAGCCCAGGGCAAAAAGGAGGAAGAGAACTAACTCTTAGAAACAATGATTCTCCAATCTTTTATGTTGTACAAATATCTTTCTGATCCCCCAGAATTGAGGGAAAATGTGCCACATATGCTTCACAAGATGTTCTGGAAATAGAAGAGGTGTGAAGCGGAAAAGAGAGAAAAGAGCACCAGGGGAAGATAATGTGTCCTCTGTAAACAGAGTCTGACATACTATGCTTTGTAAGCCATCATATTCCAAGGAAAACAGGATTCACAGTAAATCCTGGACTGTTTAGCTTTAGGAACTGGCAGTGTTTGTATTTAGCAAAGTGCAATAATGTCAAGTATTATTAAGCTGTGATCTAGAAAGGTCGGTCCACAAAAGGGAATTGTAGGGACTGTGAAGAGAAGCCAAATCTGGAGCCTTAGAAGCCCTGTCACCTGCACTGGGCAGTGACTTGGCAGAGACATAGTAAGTGTTTCATGAATACTTCTTGTTTTGATATGGTTGAATGAGGTTGTCACCCAAAACTCTGAGTCATTGCATATCTACATCATTTCCCTCTCTCTAGACCTGGGAATTTTTTTCTTAACTACATAGATTTTGATTTTTAATAGTGTTTCTCTGTTGGTTTGCTAAAGTTGCCATGACAAATACCACAGACTGGGTGGTTTAAATAACAGAAATTTATTTCTTCAGGATTCTGGATACTAGAAGGTCATGATTAAGGTGCCAGCAGAGTTTGTTTCTCTTAAGGCCTCTCTTCTTGCCTTGCATTTGACTCCTTTTCACTGTGTTCTCATAAAGTCTTTTCTCTGCAACCATGTCCCTGTTTTTTTGTTTTTGTTTCTGTTTTTCCCCTTTTCTTATAAGGGCACCAGTTTTACTAGATTAGAGCCTTACCCTGATGACCTCATTTAACCTTAGGTACATCTTTAAAGGTCCATCTACAAATATAGTAACTTTGGTGTATAGATGAAATGAAATGGGAGGGTCTACAGTTTCATCCATTACACCATCTCCTTTGAAGAAGATCTTCAAAGCAGGATAGTATATTAGAGAGAGGTTGTAATTGGGTGTGAGAAAGAACAGGTTGTGAATTCTAGCTGGCCAGTTATTATTCTAGCTTGAATTTGAATGAGATAATTTAAATCTTTCTCTGTAAGAATGGGAATACTAACAATTGCATAGGAGTTTTGTTGTGAAGGCTTAGAAAGTATAGGTCAAATGAGTACAAAAATAACCTAACACAGTACTTAGTAGCTGAGAGTTGGGAACATTTCTCTCTGATATTTATATTATAGAAGTAAGGGCCTCAACACTACTCTGAAGGCCCAGAGTGCCATTTATGTCATGTATGGGTTGGCCAAAAAGTTTGTTTGGTTTTTTCCATCAGATGGCTCTAGTAGCATTTAGTTCTGTCTTTAGCTTTAGTCAGGTTCAGTCAATAGTATTCAGTCAATAGTATTGTGATAGCTGTCATATCAGCATGCATTTAAAAAAAAAAAAAGCTTACCAAACTTGGTGAATTTTTGTGTAGCCATTTTAATATTGAAGATGGAAGGATATATGCAACATTTTTGGCACAATATGCTTTATTGTTTCAAGACAGGTACAAACATAGCTGGAACATTAAAAAAATAGCTTTGTGTAGTATATGGAGAAGGTTCTGTTATTGATCGAACATGTCAAAAGTGGTTTGTAACGTTTCATGCTGTAGATTTCTCACTTGACGATGCTCCACGGTGGGGTAGACTAGTTGAGGTTGATAGCGATCAAATCAAGACATTAACTGAGAACAACCAATGTAATACCACACTGGAGATTGCCCATATGCTCAAACTATGCAAATCAATAAAGTTATTGGTGAAAATTTTAAAAATGTGTCTTTTATTTTATAGAGGTAACCATATGGACTTTTGACCAACCCAGTATCTTGAAGTGCTAAAAATTAACATTTTAATTAATCTGAGCTAATTTTTTACTAAAAATTATTTTAATCAATCCTAGCAATTTTTTCACTACAGGTAATCAAGCTGCAAAATAGTGCCCTGACCAGTATGGCTCAATTGGTTGGGTGTCATCCCACAAAGCAAATGTTCACTGGTTTGATTCTCTGTCAAGGAACATGCCTGGGTTTGTGTTCAATCTCCAGTCAGGGAGTGTTTGAGAGGAAACTGATCTCACACTGATGTTTCTATCCCTCTCTTTCTTCCTCCCTTTCCTTCTCTCTAAAAACAAGTAAATAAGTTATTTAAAAAAACACTATTAGCTAATTCCTATTATTTCTCAGTCCAAACCTAGATTTTTCTAAACAGGATTTATGTTCTTCAACTGGATTCATCCATTCTATTATTAAAACATTTATTTTAAGGATGCTAATTAGATCAGCTATGTGTGAGGTACTTTACTATATTATAGTACTGTATTAGTATTATATTAGTACAAAGAGTAATTGTAATGTTTGCTCACAATTAAATTAAAAAATATTCTAACAAATAGGCACAAAGCAGTAAGAAATAAACAGAGATAACTGGTTTATTAGAATGGAGTGAAGAAGGATCACTTTTATATACATGATTTGGGGATAGTTTTCATAAAGAAATAAAATTTAAAATAACTCTTCAAGTGTGGGTATTTTTTTTAAAGTAAGAAGTGATGGAAAGAGGCTAATAAAGGGAGGAGGACATCTTTGAAGCTTTCCATTACATTAAATATATAGCAGAAGTTTTTATTCTGTCTCTTATGTGGCTCTTTCAGAAGGTTCAGACACTGCCTTTCTCACCCAACTTTCAGGGAATGGAGGCACAACAAGAAATTTTTGAGGAGAAGTTTGCATTAGAAATAAGAACGCTACTTCAAGGGTTAGTTTAAGTAATTGATAGCTCCTATGAGAGATAAACCTGGTCTTGACCAAAATGAGCTGAACCAACTGTTAAATCCCCATTTATATGTTGAGAGTTTACACATGTGACTTATTTTACAAATGCTTCATTTAAAAATCTGCTGAACGTGGCCAGCAGAGTGGCGCAGCAGAAGCGTGCTGGGCCCATAAAATCTGCTGAAGAAAAGCCTCTACTTTCAGAGCTTCTAAACTGTAACTGGAAAAAGTTCTCATATGTTTTTCTTTCTTTATTTAAAAACTGTATCATTGTGATAAACTCTTATTCATTAAGTCCCAAAGAGAGAAGAGCTTTTCTATGTTATTGTAGCTTTCTTATAATGTAAGACTGTTCTACAAAATTAAACTGTTACAGTTTTCCTTCTGCTTATCATGACAAGGCTTCATATTGAAACAGATCAAAAGTTGCTTTACACCTTTCTCTAGATCAAGTAATATTAACAAGTGCTATTTCAATAGAGTGCTCTTAATTCTGACACCTAAGGGCTATATCGTATACAAGATTAAAGCAAACTGACATAATTTCAGAACACAATTAAAAATGCTTATTCTTGAGGCTAAAAGCCTACTTCTCATGTTTTTTTATGAATGTGTCTTAAAATATCTTTATACTTCAACCCTTGATTTTGTCAGAGCAGGTTTATGATATAGTGCCTAAAAGGTAGTTGTGTTTTCTACTTTGTGTAAAAGTACATTCAGGACATTTTCAACTACTACCTGTAATTTTAAATTATTTCAGGACATGTGAGCCAAATTTGAATAAACTGAAATTTTGAGAGGGATATTTTTTAGTGTCTTCATACAATACATCAGATACACTGAAGTTAAGGGAAGGTTTATACATTTAGGTGAGAAAATGCATGCACAGCTATAATGTCAAACTGGATTTCTCATGAAGGCTGCTCAGTAAGGCAAAGAAAATTCTTACAAATTAATTTGACCTTGAATAGGAAACATATTTTTATCAATCAACTGTAACCAACATTACTTTGGAGTTTAGCCAAATGGTTGCATGCATATTCAGGTATATAAAACAGTTGTCACATGTAGTCTTCTTGATTCACCGTCTGTCACTGCATATCAAATTGGAACCTGCAGTGCTTTTCTTGTTTCAATTTTATATAACAACATGTAATACATGAGTCAAATCTGTCTTGCTGGGAACAAGGCAAGAAGAAGACAGAATGCAAAGCCTCAGTTAAAATACAGGGGTGGGCAAAAGTAGGTTTACAGTTGTGAGTAGCCAAAACAGAGTTTACTCTTTATTATGCTTTATTAATTATTATATTATTTATTTGTATTACAATGGTAAACCTACTTTTGCCCACCCCTGTACAAGTTGGAAAATCCTAAACAACTAGACTTTAAATTTTAACCAGAAATAATACCTCCTAACCCTATGGTATTCTGATCCAGAGCAGTGCTTCTCAGACTTCAACCAGCAAACCAATGACCTGGGGATCTTGCGAAAGGACTTACTCTGATTCAGTAGGTCTGGGATGGGACCTGAAATTCTACTTCGTCAATAAGCTCTCAGATGATGTCAGTGCTGCTAGACTATGCATGGATCACACCTTGAATTACCAGTTTCTTTAGCATAATTTGATACAATTAATTGTGGGATTTCATTATCATCTACAAGGCAAAGGAAGTATGGCAATCCCAAACATCTATTTTAGGACTGGCCGATTCTAATTAAATTTGGCAATACTTCTGCAAACTTTTTGACTTCATTGTAATTAGTCTTCCAATTGGATTTTCTCTTAAAATCACTTTTCCTTGTAACTATACAGAAAAGAAATAAAACAAAATCAAAGTATGAGATTACAAATTCTTGCAGGTGACACAAAATATTGGAGACATGTTTAGGATTAAAGTTTTAAATTCCCCACCCTCAATTTTGTGGGGTACAAGACAAAAATAAAGTGTGATTTAAAAGCAGGGATACTACCTACCCCGGGTAGACCCCGCTACCGCACACGGGCTCTCCTGTTCCCTAGAGCCACTGAGTGCAATGGTCAGTGATGCATCTGACCTACAGGAACTGGACGTAGAGCTGCCCCTGCAGTAGTATGTTAGCAGTTTTCTTAACATTCTTTATGAGGAGAGTTGTCAGCAAGTAGCTGGCAGTCCAGTGCTTTTACTCTTAACTGATTAAGCTACGGTGTACTTCCTCATTTTCTTGACATTCTATTTACAGGGAATGCTGTTTCAAGCAAAATTACAGAAAAACATGCACATCTCCAGTGACACCTACCCCTTCGTTGTTATTAGTAAATGATTTAATGGAAGAACATATGAGAGTTTTGTTTTACACAGATGAGGATAACAATGGCCTTGTGCACTGTGTGTTTCAGAGGACTCAGAGAATTGTGTTTAAGAATATCTAAAGAAGTTCATTTTTTGAGGGTTTTTGAGACAAAAAAAAAGTTTTTGTTTTTGTATTATAGAATTCCCTCTTTGTTTTCTTAAAACTTTGTTTTTATGAAAACTTTGTTAATTCATTAAACACATATTTATTAACTATAAAGTATGTGGCATAAAAATATTATGTGATAGGTTAGTGTTAGGATTTGAGGACTAAAGCCATATCAGGCAATTACCAGTGTCCCAGACTTCGCTCTTAGTTGAAGTCTTTGTGGGATCAATCCTCATCTGGTTATTCAGTCATTTCAGCAACCCCTAGCTATATCAATTAGCATTGAATAAATAAAAAATTAATTCATTGGCTCATAAAAATCAGTCACAGCTGTATTCAAAGGGTGAAATAATGTCATCAGACTCAACTTTTCTCCATTTCTTAGCTCTGACTTTTGCTGTATTATTTTAATGATTATACTCGATAACAGGTTTCTCAACAGTTAAAAGTTTAGATTGTCTCAAAGGAGAGTGTAAGTTCTACTTCCACCAATACCAAAACCAATTTATTTTTTCTCATTGCACATCTCTGAGCCAATAGCTCTGGCCATTGTGAATGCAATGTTCTGACTGGTCAGACCTGATTCATGTGTCTACCTTGGAACCAGATGTGAAGTAAAATCCACCAGAAGCCAGTGAATTGAGAGTTGTGACAGCCATTGCTGCACCAATCATATCTCTCAGTGAGAGTCGCACAACTGACTGGCAATCCAGATGCTAGCTCCCCTTTGGATCTACCACTGCGTCTGTGCTGTCACCATGTTCCATGTGCTGACCCCAGATGGTTTCTGAACAGTGTGGGAGCAGGAAACTAATGTGGGCCATTCTTAGGGAGACAGGTCACTTTTTCAGTGGGTAACATTGGCTCGAGGATCCCCCACTGGCTTAGCTCAACTTTTCTTGGAATGATGCTACGATTTGAATTTCCCCTGTCTTCTTTCTCTCCTCTTCACTCTCTTTCAAGTATCAGGACTGATGACAGTCTGAAAGTTCTCCTTGCTGTTTCTTGTACCCTCCCCCAATAAATCTCTTTCATGTTTAATATTGTTGTAGTGTCAGCTTTTTAAAGGACCCCAAATAATATAAGTGTATAAAGAAGTGATATTCCAAAGAAAATATTAGGTTCTCTTAGCAAGAGAATGATGAACAGAACCTCGGAGACAAGAAAAAGAGACATGAACCAGAGTGTATGTATAAAAATGACCTCATGTGGTTTAAATAACAATTTATTTTCCATAATACATATTCTTATAAATTTCCTTATACATCAAGCAATTTCTGTTTGTATTATGTCTCTTTGAGATTAAAAGTTTCCTTAGAGAAAGAATCACATATTTTTGTTTTCCTATAAATGTGTTTGGAACCATAGAAATGATGTTATACTATAAATGCTCATGGAAAAGGCTATCATATATCTGGAAGATATTGTTGATTAATAAATCATGAAATAACCCTTACTTTATCAAAATACGTATGATGAAACATCCTTCCTGGTTGTGAGGTTATATTAGCAAATATTTTATTCAGATATTCTTTACTACTTACTCAAACCTGGGATTTCTCTTTTGAACCTGAATGATCATAAAATGTGTCAAAAGAAGAATTCCTGGAATATTAAAGAAATTCCAAATCCTTTTAGAGCTTTAAAAAAAACGTAGATGAATAAACGGTACCTTTTCTCCCCCATTGTTCCTGTAGGTCTTAGAGAATATGAAAGTGAATGTTTAAATCTTATATTTTAAAATCTGTAGTTTACAAAGCAATTTCACCTCCATTATCTATACATAAGTTAGGAAAAACAGCTTTTATAGTATATTTTATAGAAAAAACAGGAAAACAAGTCAAGTGATTTGCTCAAAGCCACACAACTAATCATAACAGTATGTTCTCCTCATTTCTAATCTTGTAAATTATTATCTCACCTCCTCTCAATTTGGTAACAGTAATCCCCTTGTCAATAAGGGTATTGATTATTAATGCTTGAAATATTTTGAAATTAATATTAATGTCAGAAAACATTAAACCAATGCATTTTAAACTTACATTCTAGAAGCTTTCTACTTTTGAGACTTAGTCCTGAATTTTATCAATCTGACATATTTCTCTTTAAGCAAGACAATAGGCTTATGGATGGATAAGTAAAAGATTTTCCTAATACAGCATTTTTTTCTAAATAGCATAGTACAGAAAGTACTAAGCCAGTGGTGTGTTTCCATGTAAAATACAGGTTTAATAAAGGGAAACAAAAGAAAAATTGTATCTACCCGATGCAGGGATAATTTGGGGAGAGGAAATGAGAGAGATACCAGAGCCTGAGCTCTAGATTACATCAGCTCCCAGCCAGGTATGCACAGAGTTAAGGGGAAAGCTTGAGGTCAGAGAGGACAGTAGCTCATTCTCCTTTTGAAATCTGGAAAGGAAAAGGTGATTCTTGAACCAACATGTGTCATCCCTTATACAACTAAGAATATCCTTCTACAGTGTAAGACTGTGCTGAAAGATGGTCTGTTCCCCACACACAAATATCATCATCTTCTAGAGTAGAATTGGAGGAGGGGCATAAACTAATTATTTTCATCAAAGTTGTGAATGAATTTACAATCTCTTCTCCACACCACAGTTAAATATCTATTATCTCTTCTTTTCCTTTTTTCAAAAATATTTTATTTATTTTATTTTTAGACAGAAGGGAAGGGAGGGAGAAAGAGAGGGAGAGAAACATCAACGTGTGTTTGCCTCTCACATGCCCCATACTGGGAGCCTGGCCTGCAATCCAGGCATGTGCCCTGCCTGGGGAATCAAACCCACGACCCTTTGATTTGCAGGCCAGTGCTCAATTCACTGAGCTTCACCAGCCGAGACTCTATTATCCCTTCTTATGTCATTATTTCTAGAGCCACAATTATAGGTTTGAAGGCACCTTGAATTTAATACCAGAAATTCAAAAGCTATGGCACCTCCCCTTCCAAGTTATTGATTTGCAAATAGTGTATCTGGTAAAACAAGAATTTTGGGGTCTCAATATTCTACATTAAAATTCCAGCTTTGTTAAGTTATATTGGCTTGAGAATCTTTTTTTATGTCTGTTCACTACTTTTAACAGTAAACACACACACACACACACACACACACACACACACACGCACACACAATACTTCCTCAGCAGCTTATAAAGGTTCAATAATACATATAAAATACTTAGTGCAGTGTGTGATATTCTGCTGTTGCTACCACTACTGCTGCTACCACTACTGTTGCCGTCACAATCACCACAACCACCATCACCACATTTGGCTTAGCCATTTCTTCCTAAGATAGGCAAACTAGCTATTATGAATAGCTAATATGAATCCTTGATACAGATGAAAACTCTGAGGTGTTCTCTTGCCTATGATTTTTTCTTCACCTTAAAACTCAACACTCTATTTATGAAGTTCCAAAACGCCTTCAATCTCACCCCTAAAAGAAAAAAAAATAACAGTAATAGGAACTTCAGTACAAATCTCCTAGCATATTTCTTATAGTCCAAAAACCACGTATAAAATAAATCTTTGTTTTTAATGATCCAATGAAATAGTTTCAGGCAGCACAACAAACATGTATTTCAAAGAAAAGCACAAAACTGGCAAACATTATCCTTAAATTTAACCCCGAACTCTTGTTATGTAAGAGGTATAATTTTTTTCATCTTCTTTCATTTTTATGTTCCCTAAATTCCTGTACCTAAGGCATAATAACTCTCCTCAAAGTGCCCCATTCTCTCAGGATAGAATAAATACTGAAAACCTCGTCAAAATGCATTGTGTCACCAAATTCACAGGTCACTGACATGGACTCAAGAGGCTTCTGCCAGTTTCAATACACATCTAGACTTCAAGATATTAACCCCAACTTGGTTGAACCTCTAGACCTCTTGGAGTTTCACTCATCACTAATTCTCTGGTCCAGTGGAGCATTACATAACTTTTCTCCAACTTTTCTACAAACGTAGAGCCCAGTGAAAGGGAAAAAGTAAAAGCCAAAAACAAAAGCAAATTCCACCTCCCCCAAACAATAACACAAGCAAAAATAGCAACTGAGTAATCCTAATTATTAAATAAATATGCAAAATAAATGTTTCTGCCTTTGTACATACCAAGTTGCAGAGTAAAGAAAAACAGATAGAACCCTGCCCAATGTATTCTTAATGTGTCCATGCAAACACATCCTGGTGTTTGTGATGGTTTTATTGTAGTTATGGGAAATTGTTTTTGCTTCTATCATGTTATTTCTGAATCTTGACTCCACTGAATACTAACCAACTTCCTCCTTTCCATTTCCCTTGATATCTTAATTTTAAAGTAAATTTTATCAAGGTATCTAGAAGTAAAAATATATTTACTTCAGATTAAAGGATAAGGGAAGGAAATGAGTTTCATTTGGTTATTATTTGTACTTCTAATTTAATCATCACAAACGCTCCATGCATTTGATATAGTTCCATCTTTTGATTCAATGCTACTAAATTACTGATTCAAGGAAAAAGCATGAAGACTGCTTTTGAGGACACTCTTCTTGCATTAAAAATTCTAAATAAGAAAGATAAATTATGTCAATAAAAGCGGAGGTACTAGTTTCCTTTTATTGAAAGAAATTATTAAGTACTCATTGATAATCTAAAGCCTTGGCAAATACAAAATAGCACAATGTTTCCTTTCATTTAAATATTTCATATATGCAGTTCCAAAACAAATTTTTTTTTAGGATGGTGTATCCTTTCTCCTCCCCAGTGAGCAATCTATTGTAAGAACAGAAATTTTTATTTAACATAGGGAATAGAAAAGTGAATTATAAAAAACCTTTCTTACAAGTAGAATATTTGTAACCTCCCAGCTCCAAAGAAAATCTTTTTTTATTTTTTTTGGAAAAAACACCGGTCATGCCTTCAACGTCATGGATAAAATATTAAAGTTCTCTCTCTCTCTCTCTCTCTCTCTTTCTTCTTTCTTCCTTTTTCTTTTTTTCTTTTTGCAAATCAGGTTATAGAAGCAATGCCATTGTTGCAGTTTCAGGGCTAATACCACAATTTGATGGGACAGGTTTCCAAACTCTATACAACAAGAAGACCCAACAGACACAGGCTTTATGCACATGCCATTTGGAAAACAGACCAACATTTGCATGTATATATTTTCTTGCATTCTAAATTAATAAAGGGCTGTGGGAAAGAAAGATCATTTCTATTTATTAAATACCTTTTCAGGAGTTAATTTGAACTTTAATCATTTTACTGGAAATATTCAACACTGCATTATATTTTCCATGATTACCCAAAGAGTACAATTGTGCAAAGTTTATCTCTTGAGAAAAACGTCACTGCAAATGGTCATAGACTTTACTAGATGGTATAGTTCTGTTTGTTGTTTAAATGTTTTTTTTTTTCTTACCTATATTTTCAGGTTGATTTTCTTTAATAAGTCTTTGTTTCCTTAGAGTATTTTCCCTCTAATTTAGATAAAAGGTAAAATGATCTAAATTTGTTTAGGCTCTTGTGATTAAAGACCAAATCGGCATAGCTTTCTTATGATAGGGAAAAAAAATAACATGAGCTAGAATGTTAGGAGAAGCCTTCATGGAGGAACTGGGATTGAGTTACCCACTGTGGGTTAAAAAATTTATATAGGTTGAGAGGTCAGAAGGCTACACAGGAGAGAATGTGAAAGACAGAAGCTGGAAAGCAGCAAGATTGATAATACGTGTGGGTAAAAAGTAAGCTACAAGTCTATAACACTTTATCCAAAATTTTAAAATCTGAAAAGCTCCAACAATAACAAAAAAATTTAACCTGTATAAATAATCCTGTTAGAAGGTTTAAGGAAATGTATAAAAACACAATTAGCTTTAACCTAATGACTATAACATACAAGATCCTAAACTTGGTGCTTTACACAAGTGATTCCCCTTATTGTTATGAGCTGAATATTCATTCATAAGGACTAACATGTATCAAGGTTGCCACATGTGGCAATGCATTAAGAATGCAAACCAAATAAGACATGATGTTTATTGTCAAGAATATACAGTATGATAGGGATGAATGAAGTCTTTTTTAATATAATAAAGCTCATGTACTTTGATAAGGTTTTTTCAGAATTCATCTATATCAATAAGGGGAAAGATTTACAAAGATAAACCACTGCTTGAGCTGAGTCTTTAATTTGATAAGTAGGAGTCAACTAGATGAAGGAAAGGATACTATAAGCTAAAATATCATTTTGAACAGTCATGGAAAAGCTTTGGGGCATGGAAAAGCAGGACATGCTCGGGAAAGTGGAACTAGCTGGGATGACTGGAATGAAGAGCTTGCATTGGGGAAAGGTATAAAATATGGTGTGTATTTTTGCAGAGAAGTGGAAATTCAGTAGCCAGATCACGCACACCTGAGTCCTCAATCAGATAAGAGCTTGTCCCCAGGAAATATCTGACAATGCCAAAAACACATTTTTTATGTTGTTACAGTGCACAAGGGGCAAAACAGGCACCTAATGCCTGAAGGCTGCAGATGCTGCTAGAGTTCTACAGCATAAAAGATAGGTCCCCCAACCAGTCCCAACGAATAATGATCTGGCCCAAAATGTTAACAGGGTCGAAGCTGTTCTCAGCCTTGGTGTGTGCCAACCCAAAATTTGGAGCTTTATCTGAAAACCTCTGCGAAATCATTGAAGGCCTTTAGGCCCTGCGATAGTATGATTTTCATTTCTAAACATCATGTTGACCGTTGTTACAGCTGGAGCAGAGGAGTGAGGGGAAATATCAGGGTAGGAGGACCTGTACTTAACCTATTGCATTAATATAGAGGAAAAATGATAGTGGCAGCAAAGGAGGAAAAAAGAAAGGAACTATCAATGAAAGATGCCTGTGTGTGGCTAAGAAAGAAAGGAATGTAGAACGACTCTCAGATTTCTGGATTCAGTAACTTAGAACCAAAGTAATGCTACTCAAACAGGTAACAAAGGAAAGAACAGTGTTAAAGAGGAAAGATGATGAATTTGTTGTTTAGGCTTCTTAAATTGTCATACATGAAGGACATATGAAGTTACCAGCAAGTAACAGAATATATAACTTGAGGACAGTAAAATGTAAGGAACTCCTAAATGCAGTTAAAAATTGCAAGAACAATTTCAGTGCAGTAATGTTGGCAGTGATGGTTATAGGGGTGGATGGCTAGATGCTGGGAAAATGGCAGCATTGATGATTATATAAGGGTGAAGTAGAACTTACATCTTCAAAGAGCACTTTGTATAGGTCAACAAGCAGAGGCCCAATAAACCTTAATACATTTCCCTATGTCATGGGGCTGGATTGAAACTCACATCTACATTCCTCAGAAAAAAAATTGTCTTTCTATTATACAATGGTATCCCGGCCCCATCAAGGTATTTATATACCTCTTTGCTGGCTTCTCTCTAAGAGGAGAGAATACAAGATGCTTAATCAGAGTTCAAGACATTGGTTAGACCATGTTAGTGTTCATGATCAATAATTATTCAAGGAACATGTATAAAGGATCCATGGACAAAGCCAATTGGGGGGTGGGGGCTAGGATTGAGTATGGGAGGGGGGGAGTGGGGGACAGTGGTAGGGAGAAAATGGGGACAACTGTAGCTGAACAACAATAAAAAAATAGAAACAACAATGAAAAATAGTAAAGTTAACAATTTTGACTATGGTAAAAAAATTGTGTGTGTGTGTGTGTGTGTAATATATATATACGATGTATCTTTTTTCTTCTCAGTGTAGCCAGATGAATAATTTCTTAGGCTATGCCTTAGAAGCATGCTAAATATCTATTTCCAATTATGTTTCAATTCACCTCCCTCTCTTTCTAGGTATATAGATAGGTATATATGTGTATTATATTTATATATGCACATTTGCAAATATGCATACACACATACATTTATGTACACAGAGACAATTTAATGTAGTCATTAAGAACACTGGATCTGTGATCTTAACTTTCTCAACTGTGTGACTTTTGACAGAACATTTAACCTCTACTTATGTTATCTGTAAACTACAAAACAATAACACTTACCTTAAAGGGCGTTGTAATTATTAAATGAGACTGTATCTATAAAACACTTAGAACTATGATTATCACCTAGTAAACTACACAGTAATGGTACTAGTGGTACCATTAACCACTTTGTGTTTTCTTTCTCCACTTCATCCCTTTCCTCATGCAATATTCTGTCCCTCCAGGGGCTCACATAAGTATATTTTTATTTTCAGATTCCTGTAATATGCAGAATAGCCAATATTTTATATAAGGGACAATGGTGGGTTTCACTCAGGACTAAGGATTTAGGTCCTCTAATATTTTGTAAGCAAACCCTACATCAGGATTTCCTTCTCTGGTAAAGCTAATCAAGAAAGTTGTCTTCCTACCTCACTCAGTTACTGTTTTGTGAGTTACTTTCCTCATGGACCTTGAAATATGCAGAGAGTGAATAGAATGGTTAAGATATGGTTAATCCTTTGTCTATGGCCATTATATCATGAACCCTGGGCTCGAGTACATCCAATTCAAGAAGAGAGTTTAGCAGGGGCAATCTGGTTTGAAGCCTCTGAGAAGGTAGGAGGCGGTCAGGAGTGTGCCCCTGCACAAAGACGGGCTGGGGCACTGACCTTTGTGAGCCCTGGATTTTTTGTTTGTTTGTTTGTTTTGCTACCCATTTACCAATAAACTAGTGACCTTATTTAAATGACTACTTTTTTTTGAATCCTAGCTTCCTTATCAGCAATATAATAAATAGGGTCATATTAATAATATCTGAAATCTCCTTCAACTTTTAATAACAGTGCCATAAAAGTATGAATTTTACTATTGGTGTTTTTATGATAATTATAACACTTTTGTTTATATTCATTTTGAGGCTTAAATCTGGATTTAGGATAATCAAATATCTACATGTACGGTACTTCTGAGAGCTCTTGTTCATTTAGGGTAGAAAGTATTTTACTAGAAAAGAAGGGATCCTACTGAATCAGTTCATATACAGACAAAGCATGTCATGGAAAAATATAGGAGGTTCCTTCCAAATCTGTGTATATCCACTGTGTGCTCAATGAATTTAGTCCCTGATAGAGTGTCACACCTGCACTACATTGAATATTGTCCTCCAGATTGACTATTGAAGGTAAGAATTCTAAGCTGTGTGTAGAAGTCCTGTATTTTGTATAGTGAGCAAAATGAGTAATCGTGAACTTCTAAATGCATGTTTTTTGTAGCATACTGTTATCAAAACATCCATAGAATAAAGATTAAATAATGATTGCACCAAAATTGCACAAACACTATCATCCATAACCTATATATCTTCAAACTGATGTGATAAAATCAAGCATGTCAAGAAAGCTGTGTCCTAATTACATTTTTTAAGAAAGGCCAGTAATAACTCTTATTCACCAAAACAAGACTGCCAGTGTATTTTATATGTGTTCCATATAAACACTGGTATTTTCTTAAATAAATTTAAAACAAGTCAAGGGCTTCGACATCAAATTTCAGAAAAGGCACATTATGTAGTAAAATTTTCGTACAGTAGAATTGACTTATTAGTACATAGTAAAAACCAAAACTTGTTCTTTACTAACTCTAGAGAAAATAATTTTAAAAGCTCCCAAAGCACTTGCTAAACTTGTTTATCATGTTATTGCAAAATTCAAGCTTATTTTAAAGAGATCTGAGAACATTGCCCCTTTTCCAGGCAAATCCAAGTAGTTCTAGAGATTACTTAAACACAAAAATAATATGAAATGCTACCGTTTAAACTCAATGAGGCTCTTTAAATCTAATATTCCATAGCACTAGAATCATTTGTGGGTAGAAGCAGACTTTGATTTGCCTTCTGTTTAAGAGATGTGTCGATGTTTGTTTTAATACATCTTTTTCATCTAGTCGTTCTTATTTATCTCCTGCCTGACCCTTACCTATTGCCAAAAGGTCTAGTAGTTTCTAAGCAACAGCATGATGGTAATCGCTAATTTGGCTCACCATACTTCCACAGATCAGGCTGCCAAGGAGACAATGAGCTCAAATGAATTTAGGAAGGTTAGTAGTCATGGAACAGAAGGCAGCAAGAACTTTTTGTTCAATTCAATTCTCCTTTCCCCTCAAAGCTTATCGGGGTGGTGTGGAGGAGGGCCTTGGTAGATGTCACACCCAAGCTGTCTCTACGTCACAATGGAGGTATCCTGAGCTCAGGAAACTCATGGTCACAATCTGACTATTCTCCCCTCTGGAGAAACATAGGCTTTATTACCCAGCATGCCTCTGGAAAGGGAGACATTTTCTATCTTTAATATCCAAGAATGTTAATAAAGCTGAGCAAAATGTCTGTTAATGCTTAGATGTCAAGGAATATGCCAGGTTAATGAAGGATGTCTCCAAACCTCTATTTTTTTTCTCTAATTTGTTGTTGTTGTTGTTGTTGTTGTTATTGTTGTTCCATCCAAGGTCTCCAACTTGTGGTTCCCTAAATCCATTACCTATCTCCATGCTACAAAAAATGTCACCTCTTCACCTGCAAAACTCTTACTCATATTTTTAAAATCATCTCAGAAGTCATCTTCCCTCTGGTAAATGTTTCCTAAACAAGCCACTCAGGTCAACTTGTCTTACTTCTGCGCTCTAGCAGCATTCCGCCCACATGTCCATTTCATAGCTTCAACTACCTATATCTATTTTCCAGCACAAGGTTTGATAGTTTGTTAAATTAATTATTTTACTTTTGTGAATTTGAGTTTCTCTTCTGTGAAATGAGCCTATTATCACCTGGCTTACTCATGAAATATATTCTATAAAATTTGAATACATCATTATACCTGAATTCCCATCACTCTTTTCTTGGTACTGTGTAGTAATGCTTACTCAATGACCAATTTTATTATAAACTTTTTCAGCAGTATGCTTCATTCACATAGATCATTTATCTTATATCTAAGGGAAAGGAAAAGCATGGATTTGTTTTCCTACATATGGCCCTTGACATTTTTTATAAAGTATTATAGTAAATTTCACTGCCAGTAGCTTTCGACTAAAATCTTTCTTCTGAAAATGCTTAGGAGAATGTTCTTACCATTCTGTATTTGTTCTGTTCAAACCATTTCTTTTCTCTTGAAAGTAGATAGGTCAAATTCATATTACCTCTGACAGGATCTCTCAATTAGGTTAATGAAAAATTTTTTTTTTTACATTTTTGCTATTTCAGGAAATTGAAAGGAAAGTGTTGAAGCTTTTTCCTGTTCCCCTTGAATGTCTTTTTGAATTCCAAAAGGGTAATGGTCATCAAGGAACATGTACAAAGAACCCACAGACAAAGCCAAAGCGGGGAAGGATTGAGGGTGGGTGGGGCGGGGGAAAATGGTGGTGGGAAAATGGAGATGCCTGTACTTGAACAAAATAAAAATATAAATTTTAAAAATAAACCAAAAAAAAGTTGTGTGTCAGAATACCGTAGTCACCAAAAAGCATGATGAAAAATCACAGATTTACTTCAGACTTCTTTAATCTATTTCTTTTCACTTATTAGTAGGCAACCCATTTTTATTTTTATATTGTTTACATGTTTATATTTTAGCTCTTAGTGTCTGTGATTCCCCTATTATTTTCACTTTGGTGTTTTTTCTAAAGTAAATAACAGACCACAAATATAACACTTTATTTCTGTTTTCAGCTTATAAAGATAGGCTCATCAATACTAATTTTTAAAAGGGAAAGCATTTATCCTTGAAGAGACCTGAATGGTATGTACAAATACTTTTCAGTCCAGTATTCTTGTACAAATGATATATAGCTAAAAAATGTGATAGTCTTTCAACGGGGTATAAATTCCATTGCGCTCAGGAATAAACATTTCATTCTTTTAATTATGGAGTGTCATGGTCCTCAAATGTTTCTAAACAAAATTATAAATAAATTATTGAAATGGTATTATCTAAGCCCTAATAACAGAAAATATTATCCCCTATAAGTATAACACAGCAAAACTTACCAATAACAATTTGTCCTCTTATTTAAGAATCACAGGAACTATGTAGGGGCATTACCTCCATTTGAAATATTTCAAAACTGAGGGTAAAAGGGTTAGGTAAGTTGTAAGGGTTCTACAACTATAATATCTTAAGACCAAATTATCAATCCACATTTTCTGATTCCAACCCCAGCAATTATTTTGTCAGCAGCTTTCCTATAAAAAGGTTTGTTTTTGTTTAATTTTCTATCATCTGGAAGAATAATTTTCATGTATATTCCTCATATTGTAGCAGAAGTGCCTCAGAGAATACCAGG
>PVJD01015480.1:0-24749 GCA_004026545.1 Mormoops blainvillei
CTGTGATTCCTCAGGTCTGTCCTAAAACGTCAGCTTGGGGGCTCCTGCCATCAGACAGAACTGCCTGCCGCCCCTTCCTGTTGCAGCCATCCAGGCCCCTGGCGCACTCCCTGCAGGAACATTTCAGCTCTCGGTTAACTGCCTCTCTCCCCATCTCTTCTCCCGCCAACCCTTCTCGGTGATCTCCACATCCTCTTAGAGGACCTTCTTGTATCCTGGCCTCTTGGTTCCTTAACCTCTCTCCCCAGAGACTTTGCCCCCCTGCTTCATGCTGGGAGATCTCACTGCCATGGCTGCTGGACTGGCCAAAATGGCGCTGTGACCTCAGCTTGAAGCATCCCGCTCTCTGGCCTCCACCTCTTCCGTCCAGTTCCCTCTGCTCTCTGTTCCCTGGATTCTTCAATCTCACTGGCATCCATAAGACGTCGGTCCTATTTTTTACTGCCCCTCCCCGACCACATCTTCACTCCCCATCTTATCTAATTAAATTCCATCACAAGCGCCACAAGTACTCCCCAGAGCAAAATGGGGACCTCTTCACTCGAGGCCTCCTCTCATCTCTTTTTCTAAGACAGGGCCGGTCATCAGCCAGGGCTGAGAATGTCCGAGAATGCTGAGAGCTCCCCAGGTGGTCACGTCATTTTTACTGCTTCCTCCTTTTCACCCTCAACTCCCTTGCTCCCCTGTGGCTCCCTCGTCCTGGGCTGGCAAAGCCCCACCTTGTTTAAGTCCCACTTGCCACCAGTCCTTCACCTGCGCTTGGGCGGCGAGCGTCGCTGGGGAAAACCTCTCAGCCCTGCTGACTGGTCTTGCCGTAAGTCCGTGGCTCACACCGGAGCCAGCCCCTAGTCCTGCCCAGCAGCCCTCTTGCTTTCTCCCCTTTCCATTCACCCTCGCACTCTTTTAGAGATAATTGCACACACCTTTCCCTTAATTCTCAGTCCCCCAATGCCTCCTGCCAGCCAGTTTGTAGACCACGGTTTCTTCTCTTAATGCCTCCCCCCTCATCTGCCCCAGCTGCCCTGGCCCCAGGACATTCCTGAGGGTGCTGCGGCCACACCCACCCGGGGCCTTTGCCCCCCTGTTCCCTCTGCCAGGAGTGCTCTTTCCTTTCAGACCCGTGTGGCTCCTCCCTCCGTTTAGGTCTCTGCTCAGAGAGACCTCCCAGGTCACCCCCTGCATTGTCACTCTCTTTATTTTGCTTTATTTTTCATCACGGCCCTTATTATCATTTCCCCAGCTCACACACCTGCACACAAACACGTGCAGACACACGCAGAGAAACATACACACATACATTGTGTGTGCATCTCTCTGTCTGCCGGGACTGAAGTGTAAGCTCCTTGAAAGCAGGGACTTCACCCGCAGTGTGCAGAACAATGCCCCGTATACAGTGGGCTCACGATAAGTCTTTGTTTCGTGACCGAGGAAATAAATGCACTGCCGGGAATCGATGCCTGTTGCAGCCAGCCGGCTTCCAGGGAAGAAGGCAGGCGAGCTTCCTGGGTCAGCCGTGTGGTTGTGCAGTCGCTGGCTGCCCCAGGCCCTCTAGCCGAACAGCCAGCAGAGGACGCAGGGCGCCTGTTCTCTTCCCGCCGGCCCTGCCCTGCGCCTGCTGCACACCTTGGAGACATGGAGCCTTCTCCTCTCTTCTGTCTCCTGCTATCTGGCTCCTCTGCCTTGAATGCTACAGACAGGATCCTCTGCACTAGGATGGGGCATCCTGGCCCTTCCTCAGACAAGGATTTGCGACAGCAGGAAGGATTCAGGAAGGATTCTCTGTCCTGTCCCTGCCAGCTTCCTGACCCTCCCGGGGCCCGCCCACCGCCCACATAGCTGACAGCCCGCGGCACAGCCGCCAGCTTTAGGGATCCTGCCCCCCTGGCTCCGACTCAGGGCTCTGGTGATGCATGAAGACGACTGGAAGCCAACAGGGGAGGTTTCCAGCAGCTTCTGCCTGTGGCTGGCTGAGCTGATTGCTGCTAGTGGACGGAAGTGAGAGGGGAGGAGGCGGCAGCAGGAGAAGCGTGTTTTCCTGTGGACTGACTGTAGGTACTGGACACGAAGCAGATTCTCTTGTGCAGATGTTGTTTCCCAAAGAACCTAGGAGAAGGTTACCTCAGGCGCAGTGTGTGGGTTCTGGACCTCTCGGGTGACACCCAGCGTTCCTTGTGCAGTAACCGTCGTAGTTCCAGCAAGTGGGCCTAAAGCCATGTTTTATTGGTACTTCATATAATTCTGTCCGGGTTGTAAAACGTTTTCACATGTGCTGTCTGATCTGACCTTTACAATGACCCTATGAACTAGCTACAGAAGGGAAAACAGGCCTCAAAGGTAGGGGTCGTGCCGGGTGAAAACACCTATGTCATCATAGTGACTGCCACCGTTTATTGCGCACTGGCTCTGCGCCAGGCGTTTCGCATGCGTTATGTGTTCTAATGGGAATTACTGGGTTGGCCAAAAAGTCCGTTATGTTTTTTCCATACAGTGGCTCTCGTAGTGCTTAGTTGTCTTCAGCTTTATTTGAAACAGTTTTGTCAGGTTGTATTGTGACAGCTGTCATGTCAACGTGCATTTAAAAAAACTTATCAAAATTGGCCAATTTTTGTGCAGCTGTTTAAATATGGAAGATGGAAGAAGATAGGTAACATTTTCGGTATATTACACTTTATTGTTTCAGGAAAGGTAAAAACACAAGTGAAATGCAAAAAAAATTTTGTGCAGTACATGGAGAAGGTGCTGTGACTGATCGAACGTGTCAAAAACGGTTTGTGAAGTTTCTTGGTACTGATGACATTTTGACCCGATAATCCTTTGCTGTGGGGCTGTCTTATGCACTGGAAGATGTTTAGCAGCACCCCTGGCCTCTGCCCGCTAGAAACCAATAGTGGGAGATAGCCAAAGTACTCAAAATATCCAAATCAATAAAGTTATTAGTGAAAATGAAAAATGTGTCTTTATTTTATGGAATAAACCATACAGACTTTTTGGCCAGCCCAGTATAAAGAATAGAAACATTTCATCTGGGACTGTATTGCATATGGATTTAGAAGAACAAAAATTATGTGTAACCTGAAAGTCTTCATAGGTTGGTAAAACTTAACCCTGTAAAGAAGGAAGCAGTATTCCCATAATCATAGTACTTATCACGCTCTATGGTAATTGCTTGTTTATATGTCTGTATCCCCCACTAGGCTGTAAAGGAGGGAAGATTGCCTGTTCCCCATTGTGCCCTGTCACTTACAACATTGCCCGGCGCCTAATAGACACTAGATGTTGGTAAAGTGAAAACAACAATGTGATTTTACACACTAGGAACCTCAGGCTTGGTGAGGTTATGGTAGTCCCTCAGTATTAGTACCTAGTGAGGGTTCACATTGGGCCCCCTGACTTCAATGCCTATCTCGTTCCCCTGGGACTTTCTCCCCCTCACTAGTATCCTCCGTAGTGTCTACGTGGCGCTCAGCAGGTGACAGGAACCCGGTTCATACTAGCTGGGGTTGATCCTGGTAATGCACCCTGTATGATGGGCCCTCTCTGCATGGTTACAGTGGAGGTGGGTCATAGTTCTTACCTGGCAGGCGGTGTAAATTTTGACCACATTCATTCGATCACATGCTGGTGTGGGTCCTCAAAATGCTTGGGACCCTCAGGGTCCCACCTCTCCCTGCAGAGTCTCCCTGGGTGCCCTCGACCAGGTCCACGTTTCTGCAGGTGACTGTCCAGGCAGCTTGCTTAACCCTTGACTCGTGCAGCCAGATGCTAACCTGGCATCTTCACGCCGTGGTCAGTCCAATCCGCGTGTCCAACTCTTGGTCCTCTACTGACCCAACCTGGTCCCCTCAGTCCTCCCCAGTTACTCAAGCCATGGAGTTTGATTACCCTTTATTTCTCTCTTTCCCTTCCCGCCTCCGCTTCTGGTCAACACCTCCCCCAAATGTATTCCAAGGCTGAAGAACTCTTCTCTTTCCCCACTGCGGCCATTCTCTTCTCAGCTGCTGCATGGCCCCTAATTACATCTTCGTTTCTTTGTAATCAGGAATGTGTTCACACAATGCACAGGCAAATTAAAAAAAAAAAAAGATATAAACCAAATCGTGACCCCGTGACATAACTGTCCCTTGCACTCAGAGAAAAACCTGAGCCCTCTTCCCTGGCTCACAAAGCCGACACCCCCCAGTCTTGGAGTGGCTCCTGACCTCATTGCTGTGACTCTCTCCCGTGTTCCCTAGAAGCCTGCTCACTGACCTTCTTTCAGGCCAGGCCTAGCCTGCTTTTGTCTCTGCCTTGACTCCTCCCTTTGCCTAGAATGTTCTGTCCCCAGATCTTAGCAAGGATCCTCCATTCTTACCATTTAGACCTAAGCTGAAACGGTACCTCCTTAGAGAGGTTGCCCTTCACCACATAGTCTAAAATAGATACCTAGCAACTGTGGGTCACATCGACCTATGCAGTTGACTGTCATCCCCACAAGAATGGGAGTGTCACACTACCTTGCCCACTCCATAGCTGCAGTGCTGGGGCAGGGCCTGACACCTCGACTCTCTGTGAGTACTCGTGACTGACTGACTGACTGAATGCTGAATAAGCAGTTGGTGTAGTTATGAGTACAATATACATGTTCACCCAGCCTCCGACAGCCCCCAGACATATTATCAGGTCTAGTCCGAGGATCTCAGCACACCAGGGCCTTTGGGTCTAGACCAGCCTCGTCCCTGGGGGTGTGCAGCCTCATGGGCTGGGAAAACCCAGGATGGTTAAGTCGCAAGTTGTCTGGGCTCTATCGTCCTTCACACCATTTTTTTTTTTGATCACCACCGAGCTACGTATCATTCGTCTTGGAGAGAAATATTCAGATTTCTGCCCGCGTTTTCCTCCTTTGCAAGATTGTGGATGAGCACAGCAGCCTTGTTGAATTGTGAAGAGCATGTAAAATACTGAGTCGAGCTTTTGGTAGTTTTCTCCTCACGGGTCATTCCTCACATTTGGGACCCTGTCACTTGCCATTGCTGTCACTAGAGCAGGGCCTCAGAGGTTTGCCGAAGCCTGTGGCGCAGAGGGTAGAGTCAGGGGCGGGGGTCAGCGTATACAGCAGCGACCGGCAGCTCTCAGGGGATTAAACGAGGAAGGCGGCGTGCCTAGTGCACGCTGAAGACTCAGCAAACAGCGGGCATTACAGGTGCCTCAACCTCGAAACTTCTGCTTGAATTTTAAAAGCCATCGGGCCACTTTTTCTCTGAACTCCTGAAAGGCAGCTGGCCCCTTGCCCATGCAGTCAGACCAAGTGGGGACTTCATTCCACATGCCACCACTTGCTGGCAAAATCAGGCATCACCTGGCTTATTAGCTCTTAGAATACCAGAATCAATGGAAATGTTATTGCCAGAAAGGCTCACGGGAAGAATTTGTTCAGTTAAACAAAAGTACTCTGTTGAATGGTCTGATATTTTAATGCCACTTAAATCTATGCTTATAGGAGGGGCAGGACCTCTCTGGGTCACGACAGTCCCCACCCCTCTCTACTGCTCAAGACAGGGCTGATACTCATTTAGATGCCGGGTACCTGTGTTTGACTGAGGCCCCCGAATTTGCAGCCCTGGAAAGTCCAGCCCCCTCGCTCAGACATGAGGCATTTCAGGCTCTTAGGGTTGTAGTAGAACAGCCGTGCAGAAACCTGAACGTATGCCAGTGGCCCACAGAAATCGTGAGGCTGCAGCTCGCTGTGTCATCACCAGCCAACAGCACGTTTGAGAACCGAGCCAAGCAGGGGCCTGGAGCATATGCCCTGCCTTTTGAGAATTCTGAGCAGAACAGGAAGCCTCCTTGGATCCAGACAATTGGGCTCCCCCTGGGAAGTGACACAGTTCAGGTGAACTCCCGGAGATGTGGCTTTGCAATGATGGGCCCTTCAGGGGGGACTTCGACACACATCCTTGAACTTCTGCACCTGCCCTCGAGGAACTTGGAAAAAGGGTCTCTTTCTAGGGCGGGTCTCCAGTGACTGTCTTTTCCATACCTTTTCCCCTCCTTCAAACCTTCTGGCAGTTCTAGAAGAGCTTCCCCTGGAGAGCAGGCTATGGGAGACGCCTGGTGGGGAGGTGAGCAGGGGTTTCCAAGCCAGGGCCCAGCCCCTCGCTCGCTCAATGCCTGGGGACTCTCACCTCTGCCCCTTTCACAGAGCCAGCACACGCCCCCTGGAGAAGGCAGAAGTGTTTTCATTTTCTCCGGAGCATGGTGCCTGGAGCCAGGGCTCAGCGGGGTCACGTGTTTCTCTGTTACCCTGCTTCTTTCCTTCAAGCTCCCACCAAGGAGGTAGAGGCAGGGGAGAAGACAGGAACCTGGCGTTCAGCCCTGATGGGCCCCAGGCGTAGGCCATGTCTGTGCTTCCCTTTTCTGGCGCCATCCAAGTCTTATCCCTGTTTTGAGGGGCAGGTGAACCAGTCTCTCTTTCTCCCCACCCGGCCACCTGCCATGGGCGCACATGGGCCACTGGCATGGGCCATGCCTGAGTATCTTTAGAAGGAGGCTGTTAAGAGATTATCTAGCAGATGAAGCAATTCTTCTCCCTGCGCCACCTTTTAGAAGAACGTGGAAATGGGGGCACCCTCTAGTGTCAGCTGCACAATTTGTCACGTTCCCTTTTTTCCTGAGAAAAATTTTCCTGTTTAATGGTGCCTCCCAGTGGTCATGCCTGTGTACTGCACCCACCGTGTCTCAACGTGGAAGCTTTTCACTCTGGAGCAGAGCAGTGTGAGCACCTAGGGCTTCCCATCTCCCTCACCGCCCTTTCTGTCCTCAGAGAGCTCACTTGGACGCATGGCTACAGGTGGACCGAGGGTGCTTTTTCTCTCAGATGCCACAGGATGGATGAAGACACAAGGAGAAAAGGAAATACTCAGAGCTGAAAACACACACACACACACACACGCACGCACGCACAACGTTTGCAGTATTCCAGACACCGTGTTAAACAAGATCTTTAAAAACACCATCTCCCTTAACTTTCCATTTAGTGTCCAGGGGAGCCAGTGAGACACAGAGAAGGAAATATGTCCCCCCCGCCCAGGCCATGCGGCCAGTCGACTGTGACTGTTAGACTCTGCTGCGCAGCCTCTGAGCCCCGGGCGCCCGGGGAGGAAGGCTCACAGCCCACTGCTCCCCACCTGCTCTGTCGTCTTCTCTTCTCCTGTTGGCCTCTCTCACTGTCTCTGTTACCCCCTTTTTCTCTCCAAAGCCCGCAGTGGAGAGGGAATGAATAAACGCAGAGGTGGGGACCTCTTTTTGCCTCCTCCCTCCCTTTCTTCTGCTCCTGTCAGAATGTCACCCCACTGCCCGCTGATCTTAGTGACGGGAAGCCTACAGCCCTTCCCGAGTTTATGAAGAGTCCAGGGAGGAGTTAGGGAAATTCCCTTTCTGTTCATAGAGTGCAGAGATAATACGCATAAATAGTTGGTACTCGGGGGCAGTGCTCTTGGGTGTGGGGCCGTGTTGGCCCGGCACACTAGGCTTGGGTACACAGGGGTCAAGTCTGTTTCATCCCCCAAGCATCCGCTGTGGTTGCTGTCTTCCTTGTATTTCTTACTTAAGCTGGAAGAAGACTTTTACCTCCTTTTCCTTCCGTCTGCCATGAAAATGGAACCATCCTAGACATAGAAGTCTGCGTTTTTATTTTATTCTTTTGCTTTTAAAAGATTGCCACTACATCATGGGCATCTTTGCTTGGCAGTTCTGGAAAGATGTCCCTATCATCTCTTTACTGCTGCGTAGTATTCCCTAGCGTGGCCGAACCACAAGTACCCACGCAGCCCCCTCCCAAGAGGGGCTCCTGGTGGCTTTGTAATGACAAGCAGCGCTGCAGGGACCCGCCCCCATTGTGTCTTCCTGACAGGCACTTTCATTTCTGTAGGACGGAGCTCTGGGAGCAGGTCTGTGGAGGAGGCCTTCACACACTGTGCCCTGGCCCCTCCCCAACACCCCGCCTCTCATCTCGGCCGCAGATTGAGATGTGAACTTTCGCAGCCTGTGCTATCTCTCCGGCCCCGCTGGGGAGCCCCCATGAATTAATAATCTGCCAGCAGGAAACAGAGAGATGGAGCCATTAATTGTCAGCCAGTGCGCCCAGCCTCTCCGGCTTGCTAATGAGCACACTGACAGCTTCGGTTTTATCCAGAGCCAGAGCACTGCTTCAGGGACGTGCGTGGCCCAGCTTGCGGCATCCGGCACAGAGTGGGGATCCCCGGAGCCTTCCTGGGTGGGGTGGGGGCAGCCTTGCAAGAGGCTGGCTGCATTCAGAAGTGCCTTCAGGGAACCCTGTGTGCTGTCTGGGGGTGATGGGGGAGCCCATAGAAACAGGCCTGGGGTGGACGGGAACGGGGGTTATGTCTAGGTGGTGCTGGTGGGATGCGTGGCTCTCTGGCCCATGTGGCAGGTTGGTGATTCTGGTTCTGCTGTAGGTACTTGCCCAGTGTTGGATGGCGTTTTCTCAGGGAGGTGGCCCAGGAAGACACCTGCACGTACATGCTATTCCCACCCCACCCACGGTCTGCATTCGGGACACATATACCCTCAAGGTGAACGGCATTCGGTCTGGTAGTGCATGGGGCCAGGCTCACATAGGGTTGCTCAGGAAATGTTTCTGTAAAGGAAGCTGCCACCCAGTGTGACCCCGGCCACTCCTCTTAGGGCTCTGCGTGTAATGTGGTTAGAGGTGGACCCTCCGTTGCTGTCTGAGACAGTGTTGCCGAACGGTCTGGGCCCAGATCGTAGGGCCAGGTTGCCTGTTTTCAGTCCTAAACTACAGGCTGGGTGGGTTTGGGTAAGCCACTCCACCTCTCTGCGCCTCTGTCCCCTCATTCCTTCGTATATAGGGCTCATCTTAGTTTGAAATTGAGGCAAACGCCCATTTGATGAAAATTGCTTGTTCCCCCTGTTTGCAAGCTGGTCGCCAGATGGGCCCCAGAAGAAGCCTTTTAGACCCCCTGGCTGGGACTCAGCCCTCTTCCTGAGACCCCACTCGCCAGCCTCCAAAGTAGGCCATGGAGCCGCTTTGGAGCCACGTGACCGAACACAGAGCCACCTCCTCTGGGCCGGGATGCTGGTGCCGGCCTCCTCGTCCACCTGACTGTGGCCGACTGAGGGCCAGATTCTGTCCCGGTCATCCTCTGTCCTTCACTCCACTGCAGGAGGGGGAGGCCACCTCTGACAGTCTGGGTTCCCAGAAACAGACCGGGGAACAGGCATTTGTGTGCCAGAAGTTCACTGGGGGCAGGGGGTTCTGGGGATTACCACCTGGAGAAAGGAAGGGAAGGAAGCAGGGCTGGGCAGAGGGGGAAGTTGGGCTGTGACGCATCTCAACAGAGACCTCAGGCGACCTCACGGTGGAGGGGTTGCGGGGCTCTGAAGCCTGAATTGTCTTCCAAAGTTGTCCCGACTTAGGACAAAGAGGCCAGGCCTTTGTCCTCCCTCATCCACCAGTCACTGTGCAGACTGCCCTGGCAAGGTGCCAGGACTTTGGTCCAGGCAGCTCACAGCTCTGGATGCTGTGCCCACCGCATTCTGGCAGCCGGGGGATGGGGCCTCTGTCCTGAGACGGGACGGGGATGTCACAGCATCCACTGCGCAGCCCTAGGGGCTGCTGGCCTGCCTGCCTGGGCACCACACAGAGGGCGGGCGTTGTGTCCTACCATTGCCACAGCCCAGCCTTGCCCCAGAGCAGAGACAGAGGGGCCAGCCAGAACGTTCTGGAACACCAGCAGAACCTGCTCCCCTGAGGGTGCTCCTCTGTTGTGAGTGCGTGCACCTCTGCTTGCACTCCCCTCACCCCTGTGCAGATGGTTGGAACCTCTCGATGGAGGACCTGAGGCCTTTCTCACCTTTGCCCGGGAAGGCCACCTGCCAGCGTCCATGCTGGGCTCTGCGTCTGAGGCTCCCCGCAGACGTGTCCAGCGGCAAAGCCTGAGAAATTGGAAATCTCTGGAACTGGGCAGACCTGGCCTGTCACTTAGTTGCCCGGCACACTTCTTCATCTTTCTAGGATCGAGGACAGACACATCTCACGGCTGGTTTTGTCCGTATATTTACCTTTACTAAAGAGTTCCGTCCATTCGTGTGCTCTCGTGACGTGCTTAATATCATTTTCACCAATGTTTTCTATTAGTCTTTGTCTTCGTGAGTTCGGACCGCTGTAACAAAATACCACGTCACCCAAATAATTCAATGGAAAAAAAAACACCCCAAAACAAACAAAGGACCGCAGACAGGGTGGCTTGTGAACAATAGAAATTTGTTTCTCACAGTCCTGGAGGCTGGATGGCTGACGTCACGGTGCCAGCAGGGTCGGGTTCTGGCGGCCTGGGCTGGGGAGTGGGCGGTGCTCTTCCAGGTGCCGGCGGCTGATGTCTGCCTCTGAGCTCTCCGACCCCGTTTTAGAAGAACACTCATCCCACTCACAGGGACTCATGCTTTTATGACCTAAGCACCCCCGAAGGACCCACCTCCAAATACCATCACATCAACATGAGGGCTGCAACATAGGGATTTCAGGGGGACCTGAACATTCAGTCCGTTGCAGCCTTTGTCCCGTCTACCCTAGGCAGTGACCTCACTGCCCGCATTCCCAGTTTGCTCTAGGAACCGTGGGTGTCCAGACCCCACCTCCGAAAGTCTCACATTCTGTTACTGTCGGGTAGAGTTCTGGCATTGAGAGCTGTGTGTGGGTAGATGTGTGTGTGCATGTTTATTGATACGTATACATTCACAGTTCCTCAGGTGACTCAAAGGCGCAGCCAGGGCTTAGAATTATTGATCTAGACCTGTGGCCACGGAGTGGGCAGGCACCCGTGCCCAGGCTTTGTCACGAGTCAGTCCCATCTTTCCCGGGACACAGTGAATGGTCCACGAGTATCTCTTGGAGACCTTCATATATTCTTTTCCGGGGGTAGACTCTCTTCTGGGTCTTTTAGAAGGCAATTTGAACTTCTCTGAGGGCTTCTGGATCTCTGCACAAGCCATATAAGGGCTGGGGCGGGGCTCACTGAATGGTAACTGACACCCCTTAGGCGGAGTTCTGGGGTGATGGGTTTGAATCCAGTTTGAATCCAGCCATTCTTAGCTGTCTGACCCGGGGTAAATGGCTCAGCCTTCCCAAACCTCACTTCCCTCATCTATAGGATGATATGTGCCTTATAATGATAACATTACATTTCTAGAACATTATCTAGTTGACAAAGTACATTCACTGCCTCATCTGATTTGAGCTTGTAATGACCTGGTGAGTTGTTACAGATGAAATGAAAGGGTCAGGGAGATTAAATGTCTTACCTAGAATCACCCAGCTAGAGGTTAGGATAGAACTCACTTTTTTTTTTTTTTCATTTGTCTTACAACTTTGCTGCAGATGAGCCTTGCAGTTCTCCGTGTGACTGTAAGTCAAGTCCACAGACAGCTCAGGGACTGAGAGATGGTTACAAAGGTACACACCAAGCTGCTAACACTTAGCTTTCTGAAGGTTCAGCAGCTGTTAGCTCCACCTGGAGCCGTGATGACCTCCAAGTTTCCCAGGAAAGCTTCAGAACTCTCCCCGCCCCCGCCCCCGCCCCCGGAGTACACACCCATGCCCACACCACCATGGACAGTGCTGCCCATAACTTGTTTTGTTGATTTATTTCATGCACATGAAATCGAAAAATGACATTCCAAAGAATTATGCCTGTCACTCAGTCTTTCATGTGGAAATTCATGACCATGTGCTGAAAAAATTTAATTTGTGCAAGTAAAACCAAAGGTAAATTTAAACTCCGCCTAAAAATAGACTTAAATAGAAGATCATTGTTTGCCTCGAAGAAGGTGGGGAAACTGAGGAGTGATTTTTGATGTTGGTAGGATATAGGGTGAATGTCATCTTTGCTGTCCAGCTGCTGTCAACTTGCTTTTGAAGGTAACATATAATGATGACTGTTGTCATTTTGAAGACATCATGACTCTTGAAATTTCCAAAAGGGGCTCCCAAAATAGGACTTCTTTGGAGATTGTGTGTTATTAAGCCAACGAAAACGAGGGCTTGACTGTGTGGCTAGCTGCGGGGGTTTCAGGTAAGTTGTGAGTTGTAGACAAACAGCATGGCCGTGGATTTCTCCGTGGCCTGCTTCTGGACGCCAACAGAAAGGCCACTGAGCCTGGCTCACTTCCTGTTGTCCCCTGTGCCCCGAGACACGAAGCCACGTAGCCATTTCCCAGCCATATGTGGCACCAGGAAGGTCCCTGCAGCCACCTTCAGACCCTTTGGCTTGGCGACCTGTAGAACATTTTAGGGTGAGGCTTTTGCCATCAGGCACCTGGGATTTGGGAAGGTTCCTACCTTTGAAAATAGTCTCTCATAAAATCATTTAGTGCCATGCGACGGACAGAGAGAAGATGTGCTTGTGACCCTGTTTTAGGAATGGAGTTTGACTTTTGACTAAAGGGACCGGAAGAACAAGCAGAGACTTTGTTTTCCTCACGACAAGCGGTCTGGAGGAGGCAGCCCGGGCCAGTCCGATGATGTCATCAGGGTCTTCCTTGCCCCGCGTCTCGCCCTGTGCATGACTCTACAAGGCTGTTTCTGAGTTCAGACCTTTTAAAATAAGTCCATAATCCATAACTACATTGTTTCTCTGAGCCTGTGAGCTGCAGTGGCAAAGGAATCGAACCCCAGGAGGGGGTTGTGGGAACCTCTTGATTTATAGCCAGCTGGTCAGAAGCACGGTGACAACCTGGACTTGTGACTGGCATGTGAAGGGGACTGGGTGTCTTGGGGGACCGAACCCTTAATCTGTGGAGTTGGATGTTGTCTCCGGGTAGGTAGTGTCAGTATCGAGTTGAACTGCAGGCCACCCAGCTGGGGTCCTGAGAACTGTTCTTGGTGTGGGAACACCCTCCCCACGGACCATGTCGGAATTGGGTCCAGGGACCTAAAAAAACGACCCTAACCTGGAATTTACCTCCCTTCAGGTGTGGGGGAGGGTCCAACCCTTGAAGTATAACCCACCTGTCATCTTTCTTTATCTTCACCTGTCTGTCCTGTGCCCGATTCATTTGTAACTATTTCTCAACTCCCTGCTTTTGTCTCAGATAAAGCGTGTGAAGCGTGTTCCCTCCTGTCTGGTCTCAGCCTGGCCCCGGAGAAGCCCCCTTTGCTGCCCCCCCCAATCTTGCTTTATCTGTGCAGTTTAATGTTCTCTCAATTTTGCATTCCATTGCCTTTAAAATCTTCAGACATTTAAAAAATATCATATAGCTTTTTTCTATCATTACAAAAGACATGCTCATTGAGAAAAAAAATAGGAAAATATGGAAGAGTTTAAAGAACATAAAAATTATTCAGAATCCACTCACTCTAGTCCAAACACTGCAAACGTGTGGTGCGTTTTTCCCTCTGGTCTTTTTCTGCTTATAACATTTATATGTTATATTGTATATAACATACAGATGTGTTTTATGATTTCCTTTTTTTTTTTTCAATTGAGCTCTTATAGAATACATAGTATTCTACCCTGCTCCTTTTGCTCTTTCATTAGATTGCGAGCGTTATAACAATGTCATTAGATATTGTTTGGAAACCTGACCTGTGATGGCTAATGTTGGAGTTCAGGGAGGGGGTTAGGTGCCATGATGCCCTCGTTAAGCTAGGGATACAGATAAAGCTAGCTTCTCTCCTGCTTCTTGGTCTTCCTCCCCACAGAGCTTTTGGCCAAGGAAACTGCAAACAGGAAGGGAAGTAGCCAACCACGAAATAAGGAACCCCTTTAGATTTCAGCCAGACCCCATTTCTATGCTCATTGGTCTAAGGGAAGCCTCCACTCCTCCCCCCCGCCCCCCAGGAATATTAGACGATCTTGACGGGTCTGGGATTTACTTACATGGCTCCATATGGCTTTGAGAAGACTACTTAACCTCTCCGGGGATAATGGGGATAACAACCGTGCTCATCCCATAGGGCTTTGCGCAGATTAAATGAGGTAAACATGGAATGTGCTCATCGCAGTGCCTGGCAGGCAGTAAGTGCTCAGTAAACGTTAGTTGTACCATTTTCCTTTCATTGGGCATTTTTGTGGTTTTAAAACTTTTTACTGTTATAAGTTTATTCATCAAAGGTCAACAGATACTTATGGAGTACTGACTCAGTGCCAAGTATTCCTGTAAATGCTGGGAATTTCATGGAGTGTAAACTTTAGTGGAGAGACATGATGAACAGACAAAGTTTGTTCAGAGGGTGCCAAGGGCTATGAATAAAATTAAACCAGATAATGTATTGAACTAAGGGGTGGCAACCTCAGGTAGGGTGGTCAGGGGGGACCTTTCTGAATGACAAGCAAGAGATCTGGGAAAGGGTAAGGTAGAAGACTCTGAAGTGGGAACGAACTTGCAGAGTTCAGTCAAAATTCAGAATCAATGAGTGAGCAAAGGTGGGTAGGGAGGGATCTGGGAGGTGGGCAGGGGTCATTGGTCCTAGAGGGCTTTGGAGGACAGAATAAAGGGTGTGGACTTTATTGCAAAGTAGAAAGGACACTCACTGGGGGGTTTTGTGCTGGATGCGACACACAGTCAGTGGTCACTTGGCTTACATGGGCTCCAGAGAGCCAATTATGCCTGTCCCTACCCAACTAATTGTTGAGTGACATCACATTGGTGATTTGAAAGAGCCCTGGTAAGAGTATTTACACCACAGGAATCTGTAGCAAGTGCTGCACAAGCACTTTACCAGCTCAGCCCTGGAACAAACCATCTAGGTTTTAAAAACACTTCTTTAGCTGCTCTGTGGAGAATGAATTATAGGGAGGTGTTACTGCAATGAGCATTCTTGAACACACTGTTTTGACTATAGTTCTGAGTATTTCTTTAGGAGAAATTACTAGAAGTGATATTACTGCATTAAATTATCTAATTGTTCTCTACTAAAAGTTTCCACCAATTTATACCTCCACCAACAGTGAGGGACAATTTTCCTCTGTCCTTACTTATAGTGACTATTAGCAAGAATAAAAAAGGAAACAAAAAAGAAAAAGAAAAAAACAAAACTTGTTAGGTAAAATTGATTTTCTATTTGCTTATTAATGATTGAGTGTTTGTCAATCATTTGTGTATCTTCTTTATTGACTTATTTATTCATACCCTGTGCTCCATTTTTAAAATGGGGTATGTGCATTTTTCTTATTGATCTGTCAGAACTCTTTATACGTTACAGGTATTAATTTTTTGTCATTGCAAATATTTTTCCTTAGTTTATTTTTTACCCTTTTAACCATTTTTAATATATAGAAGTGTTACATTAGTATGTAATAATATCTATATTATTTATTCCAGTGCTTCATGTTAAAAAAAAATCTTCTCCATCTTGAGGCCAGAGGAATATTCATTTATGTTTTACTTACATTAAAAAAAATACACTGTTAATCCATCTGTAATTTATTTTGGTTTACGATCTTAGGTAATAATTTAACACTTTATTCTAAATGGTTAACCAACTTTCCCAGCACTATACAGGGCAGGGCAAAAGTAGGTTTACAGTTGTGAGTACATGAAACCGTGTATTTTTATATTATTATGTATTAATCATTGTATTAGTTTCCATAGCAACAACTGTAAACCTACTTTTGCCCCACCCTGTATATTGAATGAGCATTTCTTTCTTCACCAATATTTGCTGTTACTTGTATTATCATCTACAATTTGTACATTAGTGTCTGTTTCTGTCCGTATTTAGTTCCATTGACTTATTTCCTCATTATCATGCTATTTTAACTTTTAGCTTTATAATATATTAGAACATCTAAGAAGGCAAAGTCCCAGGTAGCACACTTTAGAATCACTTTGTAATAATACTAAAAAACTAGGATTTGCTTGGGAATTTCAATAACCTTTAATTGGTTGGGCTAGAAAGGACATTTGTCATGCTTATTTCTTCTGTCTTGGAACACGGTATGTATTCCAGACTTCTTTTACTTTTACAGTAACATTATAATTTCCTTCCTTTATACAAATCCTATTTCTATGTATCTTGTTAAGGGATTTTTTTTCCAGATGTGGTTTTTATTGCTCTTATCAGCAAGATACTTTTTTCTGAGATGCTATCAGTAAGCTAGTGAATCTGTGGCTTCTCTGAGTTCTCAGTAAGCTATAAGATTTTCTACATGTGTGTGAAACAGTTATACTGTTCTCTCATCGAACTCTAAACCGTCTGCCCCTGCAGCTGCAGCTCCTGCACCTTCTGTGTCCCTCTCTTTCTGTCCTCAGGGCTCCCTGGCTTTCTCTTACCTCCTCCAACCTGCTGAGCTCTTAATTTTACCACTTTGCACAGCCTGCTCCTTTTATCTGGAACCTCCTGTCCTATTCTCTAGGCAAGTGATTCCTTTTTACCCCTCAGGTCAGGGCTCACATATCCTCCCTCCCCAGAGGACTTTCCTGGCCCCCCATCAGCCTGTAATGACTTCTTTGCAAGAACCATGGCCTTTTATTCATTAAGTTATTCCCTATGCTGAGGACAGTATCTGTCACATAATAGGCTCTCAAAATATGTTCTGGCAAACTAGTATCTGGCTTCCTTACTGACCTCTTAAATTAATCCTAATCCAGCCAAGGAGTTCTTGTACTGGCAATATCTAGGACTGACTTATTCCAGTTTAATGCTATTTCTGGAGCTGCGGTATCTCGAGTCCACAAAGAGTTCAGTGGTTGATGACAAAATATTATGCAGTAAAAGCAACTGAACTTCGCTTACCCATGAAACATGAACAACTGAGAACCCTGATCGCACGGCCCCAGCAACACTGCCAGGATGTCCCTGAGTGCTCACCAGTGGTGTCTCTGCCTGCTCGCTCTGAAACCTGCAGACCTCCCATCACGATGTGCCCTGTGCAGCCCCGTGTCCCCACAGGCACCCCTTCTCATGGCATAGTTGGTGTGTGTAGTCTGACTTCCGACAGTTTTACGTTCTCTCTTTCAGTTTTCCGCATTTGCTCTCAAGCACATCCTCTCCTCTTCGGGACTCCCAACTTCTCTCTCTCCGATCACTTCCGTCCCTGTAAATACACGCTGTAGCCGCTCACTCATACAAAAAGCAACCCTCCCTTGACCCGCTACCCGTCTTTACCCCCTGCCCCCTGTTTCCACTCCCCTTCACAGCCAGACTTCTTGGAAGAGTTGTCAGTAGTTGTCTCTACCTTCTCACCTGCTGTTCCCTCCTCCACCCACTCTCGTGGGCTCCGTTTGCTAAAACTGCCCCTGTTAAAGTCCCTAGCGGTGTCCCTGTTCCTGAGGCCTGAGCTTCCTTCTCTGCGTTGATTCCTTTTGATTTCCCAGGTGATTTGGTACAGATGACCCCTCTCTCAGCCTTGACGTTTTCTTCTCGTGGCTTTGTGATGATGTGTTGTCTCTGTTCCTTATAGCCTCCGCCACCAGGTCTTCCTCTCTGCTAGACCCCTAACGTCGGTGGGCCCCAAGCCGGGGCCCTGGCCCTCCTCTTTCTGTACTCAGCCCCTGGGACCTCACTCGTTCTTCTGGGTTTCCCGAAATCCACATGCAGGCGACGTCCACATTTATAGATCCAGCCTTCGCCTCTCTTCTGATATCCCGAGGCTTAAATCCAACTGCATCCTTGACATTGTAACTTAGGTGTTTGGTGGGCATGTTCAACTTAACAAAGCAGAACTTTTGACTCACCCCCTCCAATCTGTTCCTTCCCCACATCTTCCCTGCTGCAGAAATGACACTGCCCTCCATCGCGCGGCTCTCATCCCACCTTATGACAAAGAGCCAAGGAAGGTGTGTGATGGCAGTAACAGCCATGTTTCCCAAGGACACTGTCCTTGGGATGTGTTCTTTCTCCCACCCGACCCTGCACATTTTATAGTAGGTGCTTCAGAACCCAGTTTGTGAGACCAGCTCTATCTACCCACTCCAAGTGGGAAGACCCACTTCCTGCCTCTTCCTCTTAGGAGTTTGGACTCCTAATGGCTCTAGAAGCTGAGGCACTGAAGGCTAGAGTGGGCAGTGGTATTGGTCAGCACAAAGTTGTGCCCATGCGGGAGGAGGGGCCTTCCTGGCTGTGTGGGTAGTATGGCCCCACGTCCCTGTGCTGTGGATGGGGCAGGAGATGTGGGTCGGGGGTGGTACAGTCACGGACATTCATTCAAGCCAGTAGGTTTGTCCCGTTCCGATCCCATTCTCAGGGTTTTAGAAATACGCGTTCTATTTTTGTCTGTTTTTTTCTTTATCACCAAGGGTATTTTGGTGGGGAGTAGATGAGACTTAAATCAAAGACTGTCAGTCAGATGGTATTTTAAGATAGAAATCCCCAGAAAAATGCAAATATAAACAGCTATGAGAAACTTCTTCATACCCATCAGAACAGCACGATTCGGAAGGGCGGCTCCTTCCCGTGGGGGCACGGATGGGGGCGACGGAGATTTCAGGCACTGCTGGCAAGAGCCTCGCTGGTACATCAATTCTGGAAAGTTAATGTGGCAGATTCCAGCAAAATTAAACGTGTATGACCCGTAATCCAGAAATCCCACTCAGGCGTTCGTATGTAGGGAAGTTCTTAACACAGGTCTGAGAGGCCATGTACAAAGGCTTCACTGAACCGCTGCTTGGGACATTGTAACCTGGGAGCCCCCTACAGAGGGCGGGGTGAGTAAAGGTAGGGACGCAGTCCCAGGGTATGTAAGAGGCCACATACACATACAGCAACATGGGCATGGGGGGCAGGGTTAAAAAATAGTGATGACTGCCAAACTATTTGAAGCTAAATGAAATTCACAATATAACACGGCTTAGGTAAGTTAAGCACCCCCATCTCCTATTTTATAAAGACTCATGAATATTTAATATTACATGTTACATGTGTCGGAGAGGGTGCCCGTGCTCCAGGAGGGGTTGAGAAAGGGGTATTAGGGATAAAGAGAGAAGGGCTCTAAAACTAAGAACTCAGGCTTATTGCCTCCCGAGTCGTTTTGGGGACAGAGAACAACATGTAAAATCAAAGACAGTTCAGATTTGAAATGTTTCTCCCATGAATTTCCGAAGACTAGATTTAGATTTAGATTTTCCAAATATAGTGTCCTTCTTCCTTTTTTTTTCTTTTTCTTTTAAGAGCTACCTTTAAAACCCAGGCCTGTGACTCGTGTGAGGGGCCGGGCCTTTGTGGTGGCCGTTAGGGCTGGACTTTGTCTCCCTTATGCCCCCGAATGGCTCTAAGTTGCAGGTGGTGTAGAACCACCAGGCCCAGTCAGTCTTGTGTGGAGGATGAAACCCCAGTGGCAGGGCCCACACCCGCTCATCTCAGTGTCCCCGGCACCTAGCTCAGGGATTGGCAGGAACAGGCTCTCAGCACTTGCTCGACGCTTTTAAATATATAAATCACTTTCTTGGCAACTTTCCGAGAGTATATGCCTGTCCTGGCAAGAGGCTTATCAAGGTGTCCCCCCATGCCCCCCAAAAAAGGTCTAGCCCAAAGAGACAGCATGCTACTACCTGCCTGGAAGAGTGGGATGTCATCTGGTCACAGGTAAAAGGCATTAAAATGGGCTTTCCTGAAAGAAGGCCAAATCCACCCGCCCAAGGAGACACTGTCTTTTCCATTCAAGAAAATACCTCTGTGGAGTTCTGTTGAAGTTCATGCAACCTCACAAATATATGTTGAATGCCTACTAAGTGTAAGGGACCAGAAGCCTAGGGGGCCGCTCTAGAACACTCTGGAGTGGTAAATACACTGTGGTACATGGAGTGCATGTCTTTATGCAAGAATATGCATTATAGGAAATAACGAGGACTTACATTTATAGAATGCTTTATACTTTTCAAAAGCACTTTCACGTCAGCTATCTCAGCATGATTTGGCGACCACAGTCTCAGGCAGTACCTGTGAGCAGGTAGATGTTTCCTTTGGAAAATGGCCTCCAACTTTGGGCTACGGGCTTTTTGGGGTTGCATGAGTGTGCGGAGGAAAGAGATGGTTGTCATGCATGTCCATGGAAGGAGATGAAGGAGACAAGACTGAAAAGTTTCCATCCCCAGGAGGGAAACCTCACATTAATGATTCCCAACCCTTCTTCTTGGTTCCCCAGGGGTTCTTGAAATTCTTCAAAGGAAATTAATTGTAATTTACTTCAATTTTAAAAATACCCATATGTGCTGTGTAGCACAATGCTTCTGGGCAGGGGTGGCCCAGAGGAGGTGGATTGGAAGTTGTATGTGTGTCAACGAAGCTGTCAGTCAGAGAACAATAGGGAACTGAAACACCCCCAAATTTGGGGGAGTGATTGGTCTGTGTTCACACCTGCAGGGTAGGCAGAGGCAAAAGTGGGTGGCGTCAGTTCCTGAAAAGTTGACATAACTTGTTGGATGACCGGGGCGAGTCTGTACTCTTTATAGAAGATGTCCTACCTGGGGCCACAGCTGTTAAGCTGCCCACTCTTCCCAGAGCCTGGAAAAGCAGACTTCCTGGCCCCCCGGGAGGTGCCAAATCTGTGTTCCACCGTGGCTGGTGAGGCTGCGTTTTACCACTATTTTTTTTAAATTGGTTAAAGTATTGATTCGGTGCTTTTAAAGTTTGTTTGTTGACACCTACTTAGTTTGCGAACGCAACGGTGGTGGCCATTCTTTTCCTTCCCTACCCACGTTAGCCCCCTGGCTCGGCCCCCGTGCAGCACGTGGCTGATGTGGAGGTGCAGGTCGCAGCGCGCTCTGGGGCTCAGGACTTACAAGGCATCGCATTGCATGGGGGGCTCGTGGACCTCTGGGCCTCAGAGGGTGCCGTCCCTGCCCTCCTGCTCCCTGCTTGGCTGGCTTGCATGGGCAGGGGGATCTGTGGGCAGCTGCAGGCGTGTCTGGGCTGGAGGCAAGCTCGTGTGGGTTCTTCGCCTGGTTCTGCACAGCACAGGGGGAAAGGGGCGGAGAGAGTCAGGGAAGACTGAGTTCATCCCATCCCATAGTCAAACAGATGCCGCCATGTCTCCTCACCCACGGACTGTGCTGTCCAGGCAGTCACAGCGTTTTAGAGCCCACGGGGCCTTGGACTGTGGCAGGTGCTATAACTGGCTGTAAGAATAGCTGCTCTGCTTTCTGTTTTGGGGGCAGGGGCACAAGGGGTGGGGATTCTTTTAGGGGACAGGAGCACACGTGTGAAGGGCACAGGGCTTCCCCTTCCTTATTCTTGGACCGTCTCTTTCCAGCTGCCCCTGAAGAGCTTCCCAGCGACCTGCCTCCCTACTTCCTCTGTGGGGAGTGGCCAGCTGCCTGTCGCCAGATGGCAGGGGACCCCAAAGGCCTCTTCCAGCTTCAGGATGGTCTGGTTCTGTACTATCCAAGGAATGTGAGGACATAATCGTGTCCTGGCTCTTAGTCTTCACGTAAACTCAAATGCCCTTCATTCTCAGTCTGTCTGCATCCTTCTGTCCCCTTTCTTTCTTCTGCCTGTCCTCCCACCCCGGAGGTGGCAAATGTGGTGAACCAGTGGGTTTAACTAGTGATGTTTCACCCCATGTGAGAGCACGCACCTCAGTGCTCTTGGGCTTAACTACCCCATTCTCGGGCCACCCCGCCCTTGGAGACCTGTGTCTCACCACCCGCCTCACACCTGGGACTGCCCTGCTCACCTCAGTGCCCTGCTCATTGTGACTTTTCTCCTTTCCCTCAGCACAGAGGGCACAGAACAGAAACACACCGGACTTGGGTTCGAGTCCTGACATTAGCTTTGCAAACTCTGTGGGTTTGCATGAGTCATTTTACATTTTAAGACTCAGTCACTTTCCCTGCAAAAAGTGTCTCTACTCTCTCTACCTCACAGAACCAACACACAAAATGCACAAAAGCTCTTTGCGAGATATTAAATACGAAACGAAAGTCAGGTGCCCCATGGGATGGTACAGCCCCAGGCTTCTCAACCGAGGCGCCCGGCCCAGTCCTCAGCCTGCCGCACGCAGACATGTGGCAACTGCTCCCTTTGTCCCGATCTCCACCTCATACTTTATGGCTGGTCTCTTCCCTCTCCCATGGATGGAGAACATGCTCTTCTTGGCCCTAAGATATGGAGGGGACTGAGAAAATGCCTTAAACATATTTCGAGCCCTGGCCCTTTCAAACAGTCAGTTCCAAGAAAAAGCACAAGAGACGTTGCAGGTTTGGAAAGAGGCGACCAACTGCGGCAGGCAGGACCCGTCTTCTCGCTCCACTGCAAATCCGAGAAGGCGTAAGGCAGGGCTTCCCATCCGTCTTTTATTTTATTTTTTTGATTTAACCTTTATTGTACTTTTTTCCCCATTACCATTTAGTCCCCTTATAATACGCCACTGCCCCCCAGCCATCACCACACTGTTGTCCACGTCCATGAGTCCTTTTTCCTTTTTGCTCAGTCTTTCTTTTAAAAATGAGTGAGCAGAGGTTTCTGTGAGCAGACCGAGCTCCCTTCAGTGGTGAATGGTGAAGCCAGGATTTGATCCCGGGTCTGTCCAACTCCAGGACCCGTTCCCTTCCCACGGCAGCGCCATGTATGTGACTGTGCATGCGACGCAGACAGGACAACTCTCATCCTGCTGCTCAGAGCAGGACTTAGCACTTTGATGGATCCGCAGAATAAACCTAGCTTCACAGCCCATCGGTGAGAAATGGAACTTGTACTGAAGATTTTCCCGGGCACGATGAGGCAGGCATTCTAGAAAAACTTTCCTGCATTCCCTGTTGACATCCCTCCTCTCCTCATGCTTCTTCTCATGCTTTTCTTTCCACTTGCGGGATTGGCTCATCTCTTTTCTCCCACTCTTTTCCTTTGGGCCCCACGGGTGCTGCACCCCTCTGCAGGTGAGCCAAGGCAAAGCAAGGAGCACATCTGCTAGGACCAGACAGGTGGGGCCGTGTCCCCGTATTCAGAAAATATATTATCTCCCCATCACTATTCTTTCTCCTACCCCACCTCAAATCTGGATACCTCCCAGAATTCTCCATTTCATCCTACGCTGTGGCTGTAACTGCAATCCTTGGAGCGACCCTTCCCTTCCCTTTCTCTGCCTCTCCAGGCAATCCCAGAGGCCTGTAATGCAACCTGCAGTATCTCATAGCAATCTCCTCTCTTTCCCCACTGGCCTTCCTGTAGCTTAAGCCCCTTCTTTCAGCTCTCCTTCATGCTCTCCCACTCGAGCCAATATAGAGGAAATATATTTTAATAGCATCGCTCTCCCTTGCCTTGGGTGAATACTTTGATAAGCCAGCCACCTGGGGACCCAGCAGAGTGACTGCACATGCTCACTGGCGTGCCCCCAAAGGAAGCCAGCTCAACTCACTGCAGGGTCTGCCTTGTGTACTCCGGCCAGGGCGGCTGATGAAGCGCTTGGAACAGTGAGCCCTCAAGGAACCAGAGGGATATGCCTGGCGCACAGGTAGCGGTGAGGGCGATACCCCAGGTGGGAGTTAAGCGCCGCCATTTGACAGATCGGGTCCCAACCTCACCTGGCTTGTTACATTGGTGGTTCATGCAGCAAGGGCCATTCGGGTTCCACCAAGGAGACACCAGTGTAGGGAAAGCATCTTCTCATTAGCTCCTGAATTCCCACGGGCTCACAGAGATCCTCAGCAAGCCCACTTTGGGGGAGAGGTTAGCTCTCAGGGCCCACCACACCGAGCATCCACACGGTTCGGAGGAACGTAAGGACACAAGCACCTTCTTCTTTCTGCAGGTGACTGGCACTCAGCCACCTTGGAGCCCACCCGGCAGCTTGCTCTGAAGGTAGAATAGCACCCTTTTATAAGACTGTCTCCTTATGTACTCCCCAACAGGGCTGACCTCTCAGAGTCTGGGGCAGGGGGCAGTCGTACTTACCTCGCTAGACTGCGATGTTCCTTGGGGGACTTCCACGACCAGAGCCAGCCTGGTTCAGCCTCTGCGAGGTCACTACACAGGTACCACCTGGTCTTGCATCACAACTGAGATTTTGCCTTTACCTGTAACGGAGGATGAAGTGGATCCCGGCCAAAGGCTTGCTTGATGCCAAGTGTTGCATGCTGAGCACCTGAGAATACAATGGGCCGAACGGGTAGAGCCATTAGAGGCGATCTAACCAATACTGCAGACCCCTGTTTCATTACAGGGACTCTGGGCTCCCGTCAGCACAGGCGGCTTGGAGTTACTGCTGTCAGCTCCTTCTTGGTCTTGGTGTTTGCGTGGCTAATGCACTATGTGAAGATTCAGAGGCATTTAATAAGATGATCAATGCCATGCAGAATTAATGTTTACAGCTCCTTGGCTTGGCTTCCTAAATCAAGAGGTGTGCAGAACTAAAAGTTATGAATTTGCCTCGGTCCCACTTCTCTCTCTGCTCACCCCCATTCTTCTTTGGCATCTGGGCCCTGAGGACTGGTTAAGTGGGCAAAAGAAAACCTGGTGGTTATTCCATTTGGGGTTATTTTTCCTATCAGAAAGAACTGTATTAAAAAGTTCAATTTATACGTACACAGCACAGCGCATCAGTGCTTCTCTTGATGCCTTTACGAATGACCAAAAATGCGTCACTATCTTCCAGTTCCACGTGGCGGAAGTTGGGCGTGGGTCTCACCGGACCGAAACCAAGATGTCAGCAGTCTGTTCCTTCCGGAGGCTCTGGGGACACCGCGTCTCCTGCTTACTCTGCTTGTTGGAAGAATTCATTTCCTCGCAGTGCAGGATCCGGCCCCCCACTCTCTTGCCTGCAGAACCCGAGCCCTGTCTCCTCCCCCTGGAAGCTGCC
>PVJD01015481.1:0-24734 GCA_004026545.1 Mormoops blainvillei
ATAACAAATGTGAACCTGTTAAAAAAGAAAAAAAGAGAACTTTCTCCCTCGCCTCCCTCTCTCTCCCCTTACACATAAATTATTGGGGGTCTTTTCATATAAAAAGATGGACTCGTGGGCTGCCTTAGTGGGGTGACACTGGGAGCCCAGGTGCATGCTGGGCTCACCGAGGCTCGGTGGCAGTAACTGAGGCAACTCCTGCTGCCTTCTTCCTGTGTCATGCGAATTGTCAGCCCACCTGTGTCCAGGAGCACCCGGAGCTTCCAGAGCCAGCGGTGGCTTCCTGAGGCCGGAGCACAGCTGCTCACTGACCCCACAGGGGCCCTGCGGCCCTGGGAGTGGCCGCGCCAGGCAGGGAGGCCCTAAGGAGTAAGTAGCCTGTCGCTGGGCAGGCCCTTGGAAGATAGCACTGGCTTCCTGCGTGCCTTCTCTTCCCGTTCCAGCCAGCGGGCTCTTAGGGACACCCGCAGTCCCACAAAGGCCAAGGGCAGGGGAGGAGGGAGGCTGCAGGTAGAGGAGAGAAAGTGAGCACAAGGTCAAGTCCTGGTGTGTGACCCAGAGCAGGCCGCACTCCCTGAGCCTCCGCTTCTCCCGTGCAGGGTAAAAGGTGGAGCTGCTGCCCTGCAAGCTCGCGCGTGGAGTGAGTGGAAGGACACAAGGAAGAGCTGAGTCTAAGCTGGAGTAAACGGTGGGGGCCGGTCTGAGCCCCTCGCCCACCAGTGCTACACAGTGCTTACCATGGGCTAAATTCTAAATGTAGCAATATTTACTCCTCACAGCCGCACATGAGGCGAATGCCATTCAGATCGTTCCCTCTGTGCAGATAAGGAAACTGAGTCACAGAGGCCGAGGTTTGGAGTAACCAGCTAGTGTGCTGGTACAGCCGGATCACAGATACAGGCGAAAGTTCCGGCATTGGCCTTCCTGTCACCACACGCTCTGCTGCCCCTCAGAAAAATGCAGTGTCCCCGAGAAAAGGACCAAACTGCCCAGGGACCCGCCCTGCTCACTTCGCCTTCCTCCCTTTCTCCACCACCTGTCCCCTGACCCTCTTGAAGTCTGGGGCTCCTCTGTGTTACTCCCAGATTCCTGGATCCCGACCCCTCCCTGGGCCCCTTCATATCACCCGCTCTGTGGGTCACCTCTCTCTTTGGGGTCCATTGAGCACCCATGGCTTTCTCCAGATCAGCCACAGCCCCGGCCCTGCAGCCCAGAGGTGTTCCAGCCGGCCCAGGGCCTGTCGGGGCGGGAGGAGGAGTAGGAAGAGTGCCAGTGTGGATCACCCGGCAGAAGAAAGCTTCTTGGCGGCCCGGTAAAACCAATACAGAGCAGCTGGGCACAGAGCACCCGAGCAGGCCAAGGCAGGAACGGCGCTGGCCAGCTGCCGGGAGGAGCTGGCCTGAGACCCCGTGGTAAGTTTCCTTCCTGGTTAGCCCCTGGAGGAAAAGGGGACAGTGCCCCAGAGAAAGAGACGGCACGTGCGTGCCGATGTGCTGCGACATGGACTTTACAGTGTCCGACGAGACCCTGGGGGACGGGTGCTGGGCCCCAAGCCGCAGCTGCCCAGTTCTATGAAATCAGGGTCTTCGGTGTCAGACCAAGTGGCGGGTCGCTTCACCCACTCTCCAAGCTTGTTTTTCTTTTTCATTTTGCCAAAAAGGTGTTTTACATTCACGACGATCTTTTTTCTAGTTTTCAGTCTGAGGACAGTTTGGTGTGTTTTCTGATTGCTGTTCCGTACAGTTTATGAACGGAAATCTCTGTCCTTGTTGTGATGCTTGGAAAGCCGCATCTGATGTGACGGTAGCAGTGGCTTTCAGTGTGCTCCCACCTGGAGATGTTGATCAGGAAGAACCCGCATGGGCTGGCCATGCAGATCCTTGTCATTTCTGATCAATTAGGCGCTGGGATGCTGCGGGTAGCACTGAGTCTGGGTTGTGTCTGATGAAACGGGGCCAGAGGTGGCGAGAGGAGGTGCGTGGGACCTGCCTGAAGAAGTAAAGCGGCCACTTGCCTGCTAAGTGGTGCGGGCTGGGGTCCTTGAGCCCCTCCTTAGGGGCCGCCATGAACTGTGTAGTTGCCGATCAGCTTGATGCATGGCTGGCCCTGGGGCGTCCTTTCTCCCCCATGTTCGGGTGCTTCTCTTCAAAGATACTCACTTGATGGAACAGCCTGGGCTTCTCGGGCAGCGAGGAGGCCTTCCAGATCAAGAGTAACTTTCAGAGATACATGCCACGCTTAGAATGAGTGGCAGGAGCCATGTGTCCACACACAGTTCTTGCCGAGGTGGTACCTCTGCTGTCGTCCTGCAAACCCCGGCCTGCCCAGCTCTTCTCTTCTCTCCCTCTCAACCAGCTTGGTGGTCGGGCCGTGGCAACGCCAGTGTTCCTCAGGAGAGGAACACTTGTGCCCTCCCGAAAGAAGGAGACTGATGAAATGTAAAGATCAGAGATGCGGAAAGGAACTGAGAAAGCACCTGCTTCTTCCCTGATGCCAAGTAGGAACACTGACGAGGAGAGAGCCCTGCCAGTCCAATCAGGACAAACGCCAGAGTGGGGCCGCGGGCCCCTCCCCACCGATCGAACGTTGGTTCTCAATGGGCCAATCAGGAACCAATCTAAATATCCAACATCTGGACAAATGACCCTACAACCGTAGAGTGGGATTTTATGCCAGCATTAAAAATTATATTTCTAAGTGTAATCATTTTAAAATATATGCATTTCTGGGCAGAGGTTAGATCACTGTTTCTATGACTATATTTGACATTGTCTTGCCTGAAAGAAAAAAATTTCCATAGGACCAAAGACCTGGCTGGTCCTTGTACGTTTTGAACAGTCTACATTGTGGGCTACACTGAAGTTAAGCAACCCAGAGAGCTCTTGGCCACGATTTCCTGTATCCTGTTTGTGAAAAAAAAAAAAAAATCATCCTTCTGAAATATATTTAATGACATGCACAGTGAGGTAACACTGCACGCCCATCACGGTGGCTAAAATGCGAGAGACCAACCACGCCCTGTGTTGGTGAGAATGTGGAAAACTGGAATTCTCGGACTCCGCTGGTGGAAGTGCAGAACAAGGAGCACCCATTTTTGAAAACAGCTTCATGGCATCTTAAAAAGTTAGATGGGCACCTACCATCTGGTCCATCCAGTCCACTCCTAGGTATTTATTTACCTAGGAAAAAAGACGACATGTATTCAGAGACATGTATGGAAATGCTCCTAGCAGCCAACCCAAGTCTCTGCGAGCAGGGAGTGAGTAAACGGGCGGTGGCACAACAGAATCTTACTCAGCAATAAAAAGGAACGAAGTATTGATCCATACAAGGACCTCAATGAATCTCAAAATAATTATAGTGAGTGAAAGAATGCAGACAAAGAGGAGCACATACCACCTGATTCCATTTACAAAAAAGCCTAGGAAATTCAAACTTATCTGTAGTGACAGCGAGCAGAGCGGCGGTGGTTTGTGGGGAACAGGAAGGGAAGGATTGCAAAGGTGAGGCACAGGAAGCTTCTGGAGGATGGATGTTTTCACTGTCTCGACTGTGCTCATGGTGGCACTGGTGAATGCCTATATCAAAACGTATCAAGTTCACTTTAAATGGACAGTTTATTATGTGTCAATATGCAATTTATTACATGCCAATGATACCTCAACAAAGCTATTTAAATGTTTTAAAAATTCCTCTAGCTGATCGACTGCCAAGAGCTTTCCAGCAAAGCTCCCTTTATCAAAACCAGAGATAAGGTCATACCAAAGCGGCGACCTAAAAGGAGCCGTGCGGTTACCAAATGGCCACGCGTGCTTTCCCCGAAGGGGTGGAGCGAGGGGACAGGAAGGGCGGGCTGGTTGGCACGTCTGGGAGCCCTCACCTCCTCTCTGAGCCCAGGGTTCTCACCTGTAAGGTGGCAGCTTTGGTAGGTTGGCCTCTACGTTCAAGGCTTCGCAGAGTGGTGGAAATACCGTGGGGGTTTACACGGACAACCCTGGATTTGAGTCCTGGCTCCTCCGCGCAGCGGTCATTGCCTTTGTCACCCTTGACCTCTTGGATCCTGGGTGTCCTCAGTGAGCACGGGGAGATTGGGAGCCCCCACAGACTGCGGGGGCGATTAACAAACCGATGTGGAAGAGGGTCTGCGCCAGCGCGGTGCTCCGTGTGCCGAGCTCCTCCTTTCCCTTACTCCGTAGGTATGACTCAGTCTACCGGCTCAGACGTGCAGGAGATCGGGTTTTTTCTTTACCGTCCGGGTGCTGAATTTCATTTCTACTCTGAGCCGTCGACCCATTCGAGAGTAGAAATCAGTCTGTTAGGTCGGAGCCTTTCCTCAGAGTAACTGCCTAGCTGCGGAGGGTTTATGGGGGGCCATGGTAGACGTGGGGGACTGCGTCTCATCCCGGCTGAGGTCTGCTCAGATGTCTTGTCTGGCCTTCAGGAGACAGTACCTATGGCTCACCTCGTAGTAGAGTCACACCTCGTGCAACCCCCGCCCCGCCCTCTGCAGCCCAGCTCTCCCTGCTCCCTCCAGCCCCCTCGGGGCAGCAGCTGGCACAGAAGTGCGGGGCGGGGTGGGGCGGAGGAGGTGGATGGGCCAGGAGACCACATGGCCGGGAAGTCCTGCTCCCTGGCTGCTCAGTGAGGGTGGGAACTTCATTCTCACGTGTGAAAAGCACGGGAATTCAAATAATTTTACTCTGCGGGTGGTTGTAAAAATCAAATGAGTCAGAACTGAAAACAGTGCCGGGCTCGGTGAGTCTTCAGGAAAGGACTCTCGTGGTGTCCTGCTGGAGTGGGGCCCTGCCCGTCCCTGCTGGTGCTCCTGGAGTCAGGAAATGCAGCACTCGGTCCTGCTGATCTTATCTCCCCACCAATGATCTGGGGGTTCCAAAGTACAGAGCGGGTCCCACCACACTCTCTTCCCTGAAGGCTCCCCTCTCCAGAGAGGCCCTGCCTGGAAGTCCACGTCCAGTCCTGGGGAGGAAGGGTGCGGGCAGAGACCCTGCTGCTCCTCATCACGTGTTCTTCCAAAAAATGCATTCAACAGATACCTCCACTGGGCTCACGGATCTAACGCCAAGGACGGATTGCCGGCACAGCACCCGTGATGAGCCGCACATGTGAGTGCCCCTCACTGAGTGTGCGGGGCTCAGGGGTGCAGTGACATGCAGGGGACACCCTTTGTTCATGCCTCCAAATGGTGGCTTCCCCTGGTTCTCCAGGGCCCACGAGGAGGTGCCTGTGGCTGAGGGAACAGTGCCCAGAGAAGCCACATTGGCACCCCGTCTCCGTGCAGGAGAGAAGTCCTGCTGAGTCAGCAGCTCCCACAGCCTGGGCTTGGAGATGGCACTGCCTGTCACCTAGCGATGTCCTTTGCAAAAGACGAGGGCTCAGCAGAAAGCGCTGAGGAGGACCCAGGAGTAGAAACCTGCCCTGACTTCGCGTTCTCCTGGAGACACGTAACCGCTTCTAACGTAGCTGAATGGGTGGGCTAATCATGGTTTGGAAGAGACTGCGAAGCTGGAAAATAGTTAGTAAAGAGCAATGTCACCCTGCCACCTTGTGGTAATATCCTTCAGTGAGTTCCTCTTGCTGCTGTGGCCTGGTGGCGAGTGTGGACTTTTCTAGAAAACGATGGTGCTGGATCCTATGCGGTGCCTTACTAACCAGCATTACACTTGTGATGACACATAGATCATTTGTGTGTAAAACACATCATTAACGTCAATCTTCGAGGTGTGCGATACTTCAAATATTCATTCAACAAACATTTGTCTTCCGATATTGCAAGGAGCCGTGCTAAGCTCTGGGGAGGGGAAATCTATGTGTGGATTCCGTCCTCAGTGAGCTGAAAACATGCCAGAGAATAAGGAGATTTTACATGAATGTCTGTATTACAAGCCCAAAACCGTCTGTGTCGCAGGAGGAGCTCTGGGTAAACGGCGAGGGAAGGGTCCCATGAGGGAGACGGCATCCGAGCCCAGGGAGGCGCCAACCACAGGAGGGACACACGAAGGTCTGGGCGGTGGGAGGGCCCTGGATTAGCAGTGGCGAGCAGTGACCTGCAAGCTGGTTTTGACCAGGCACCACTGAAAATCCAACAACAGCAGCAAGTCAGCACGCACGTTGCCAAAAGCGTTTTCTTGGTAAGTTATACGCATTTATGGATACAGCACATACCTTGTAAGGCATAGATTAAAAGGGACAGGCTAAAATAATAAAGATAGTAGCCCCAGTTCTTCTCGTTTCATTGAGCTGTCAGGTCCACTTGGGATGTCGCCGGGATGGACGCGTAAGGACAGGAAGATGGAGAAAAGGAGATCAGAGGCATGAGGGCGGCGTAGGCAAGAGGTGCCATGGACCTAGGGAAGGTGAGGACGGAGGGGGCTATGAGGAAAGGTAAGTGCTTTTAGAGAACGCCTTGCTCGGCGTTTGGGCAGAAAGAACCGTTAAAGGTAATTCTGAGTCACCTGCTGGGAAGATCAAGAATCCTTAACCCAAAGAGCGTAGATGAGAAGGCAGGTTTCAGCTGGTCATGTGCTTGTTTTGTATACACTGAGCACCAGTGAGATCTCTGTTTGCTTCCGTGGGACTCTGGAAATTTCTGAAGGCCACAGTGGAGTCGAGTCACGTGACTCAGAGGCGGTGGCCAAGTGTGGGAGGCAGTACGTGGCCCAGGGAAAGGCCACAGAGGGAAAAGGAAACAGAGCCAAGACCAGGGCACACAGGTTCCCCGGGAAACAGGCCGAGCCGGAGAGTCGCAGCAGGTGCGTTGGGGCGTGGCTCTGGATCAACACCTGGAAGGCATGAGGAAGCAGGGTTGGGTGGAGGGAAGGGTTGAACACAGATATGGTTTCCACGGGCCTCAGCCCATTCCCTGGGCGCTCTGACCTGCGATGGCCCTCTCGGAGATGTCAGCGGGGCGGCGGACCCGTCCCTCCTGGCTCGCGGGCATGACCGCGTGCCGCTCCTCCCAGCTCCTCACTCCGTGATGTGGGCTTGATCTTGATCGTGGCCACGGCAGGAGTTGGAAATCTCCCGGCACTACACACCAGGGTTGGTTCCTTTCCTTCCTGGAGAACTAGTTGTTAAATATTTACCGGACTACACACCTGCGTCCTAATGAGGCCGGGGGCGGAGCCTTTGCCTCTTTGCCGGGACTAATTATTGCTGGATGCAGGCTGCCACCAGAATGGGGGTGTTAGCTGGAGTGGGACAGTTCCCCTCAGGTGAGCACCACGCCTGGAAGGGAGCACCACGCCTGGGGTTTCCCTAGACAGCGCTGCCCGCACCTGGCTCCCCAGGGCCTTGCCCACGAAGAGGGAACCTGGACGGTGGACTGTTACCACCTTTTGTGCAACAGCTGCATGCAAGGGGTCCACGTTGCCCGGAAACCGCTCCACCTGGGTCTGGTTAGCCTCTTCTCCTCGGGAAACTTACAGGAGTGAGACCGATATCCCTGGCTGTACGTAGTCTTGAGGCCACATGCTAGTCATCATCTCCCTCCTTTTCTACCCATTCGAGAGTCCCCGCCCCCTCAGCCAGCACCTCTGCTGATCTAGGCAGCTTACCTGCTAGGGTGACCAGATGCCCATCTCCGGGGTGGGAAATCCTGGGCACCATGTCCTTCTTGGGCCATGCTGCTGGGTGATATCTAGTCACCATCAGAACTGGGCGGGGGAAGACAAAGAGCCCTGTGGGCCACCAGTGTGTGAATCTCGTCTCCCCTCCCCCGCTGTGGGAGGGCAGGCCCTCCTGGAGACTAGGGTTGGCTGTGCCTGCTGGTACCGCGAGCCCTTCCCTTGTTCGCTCGCCGCTGGGCACAAGGATCCCTGATGGGAGCTTCCATCTCTGGGAACCAGGGTCCCTCACCCCACAGGCCCAGCCAGGATCCTTCTGGGGTCCGCTCTTTCAATCCTGACCAACAGGGTTCCATGTGCAATGTTCTTCTGGCTGCAAGAAGAGGAGTCTGGTTTCCAGGTTGACGGGAGCTGAACCATCAAGCTGTGGTTCGCACTCAGAGCTGGGACACGGCCGTGCCCCGTTTCCAGGATATCCCTGCCCCTAAGTGCTGCAGTGGTGGCAGAGGTCCTCCTGTCTCTCTAACGAGAGCGGGAGCTGGAGGGAGTGTGGTTCCTTCTGCCCCGACAGGGCATTTCAGGACTCACTGGGCCATCCCGGCAACTCACCTCGTATGCTCGTTGGCAGTGAGGGATGGAGCTTTGTGGCCTGTCCGCTGTATCACACTTCCTCTCCTGCTAGTAAGTAAAGCATATTGCGTAGGTGGCCTATGTCACAAGCAATATGGCATCTTTCTCATGGACCTTCCCTGTGTATCACACACCCACACCCTGTTTTAGAGTTTCTAGCCCCAATTTCAACATAAGGCGAGGAGTCTCTCCCTCAGGAGTATAGAATACTCGAAATGAAATGAATGTTAATTCTCTTACAACTCCACAGCCACACAATTACTGAGGGCGGAGAAGAGTAGAAAGGGAAGAGGAAGATAATTTGAACACACAAGAGAAAGATGTCGTCATTCCCAAAATATTAAGGAAGATAAAATAGGCTGGATCTTCCTATGGACTTGCTCGGTGCAGGTCTGTGACTTCTGCTTCTCCGGAGTAGGCTGTGGATTCTTCGATGCTTCTGGCCGTCCGTGGTGTCTGCCACAGGCAATGGGGAATGGCAGAGGGCTGGTGACAGCCCTGCTGGACTCGGTCACTCGATTCTTGCTGGAGGAGAGTTCCCTGGATTGACTTGATTTTCAGCTTCATAATGAACAGGCCATAACAGCTTATTCTGCTGCATGGCCCAACCCTTCATGTTAGGTCATTTTGCCAAACACCTGACCTAAAAGCTTCCCCTTGGCATTGGTCCCTCTTTTCTCACTCAGTGCTCAGGAAAAATACAAAACACTCACTCATTGGCATGTTACGTTCTCATTAATTTATTTATCATCTATTTTATTTAGTTCTCTTTATGTGCATAGCATTTTATTAGTCACCTGTGACAGCAACTGGTACAAGATAAGGGTACCTTGCTTTATCCAGAATAGATGTGTTCTCCATTCTGTATGTGCCTGGTCTTTATTAATTTATTATTGAGCTATAACTCACATATCACACAATTTGCCTCTTTAAAAATTGTAAGTATATTCACAGCTATGTGCAACTATTACCACAGTCAATTTTAGAATATTTTCACCACCTCAAAAAGAAACCCCATACACTTTAGCTACCGTCTCCCTGCCCCTCTCCATTCCCCTCCCCATCTTTAAGCAATCATTAACCTATTTTCTCTGTAGATTTCCCTTTTGCAGACATTTCATATACGTGAAATTATACAATACGTGGTCTTCTGCGTCTGGCTTCTTTCACTTCGCGTGCTGGTTTCAAGGTTCAGCCACGTTGTAGCAGGTGTCAGTATTTCATTCATTTCGATGGCTGAATACTATTCCATTACATGAATATACCACATTTTATCTAGCCATTTGTTAGTTGGTCAACATTTGGGTGGTTGCCACCATTTGGCTATTATGAGTCATGCTGCTAGAAACACGAGTTTTTATGTGGACGTCTGTTTTCATTTCTCTTGGGTATTCATCCAGGTGGAAGGTTGCTGGGTCCCATGGTGATCGTTTGAGAAACTGGCAGACTGTTTACCCGCGTGGCTGTGCCATTTTACACCCCCCTGGGAAGCAAGTGAGGGGTCCGATTTCTCCACACCCTTGCCAGCGCCTCCTAGTATCTCACTTTTTGATCTCAGCCATTCCAGTGAGGAAAAAATAGTCTCTTGCTGTGGTTTTGATTTGTGTTTCCCTAGTAACTCATGATCCCGAGCGCCTCTTCACATGCTCATTGGCCGCTTGTGTGTCTTCCGTGGAGAAACGTTTACTCAGATCCTTTGCCCGTTTTTTAAATTGGGTTATTTGTCTTTTTATATATTGAGTCGTAAGAAGGTGCCTGGTCTTTTAGGGAACCTAATATTTAAAGCAGCATATCCTAGTCTTGGATCACATGGGTCTTAGGTCTCATTTGCATTAGGTTATTTTAAAACATTCCCAAAAAGTGTGCATACACCCATTACGAGCCCTCGCAGTATAATTAAGTTCCCAGATGCCTTTCCATCACTCGAGGAGTGTCACAGCCCAGAGTGGTCACGTGAGTGACGTCATGATCACCAGGGGCTGAAGCCATCAAGTTTTCCAGAGGGCGACGGGCAACCCTACTCAGAGGACAGGGCCACGCTGCAGGTAGCCGTGGTGTCTGGGCCGGACACAGCCGGCATGCGCCCAGCCTCAGAGGAGGACACAGAGGGACGGAAGCCGTCACTGGTGACCGGCCGGCCTCCCTCTCTCATCACCCCTAAAGATCTCAGGAATGGAAGTCTTTGAGGGGGGTATGGGGGGCCAAGCAGTAAATTGCAAAATCCTACCCTCCGTAACCAAGGACACTTAAGAGTAAATGGTTTATGCTTTTCCTCCTCAACCAGAGGGTAAATAGTTTGAATCGCCCACTCAGGGAGCTAGATAGCAGAAGTCCAAAGAGGGCCATTTGGGCCAACCACGCTCAAGGACAAGATGGAGTGAAGGGAGTAAACCTCATTTTGGCGTATCAGCATAAAGCTGATGAATATTCTATTGACATCCTCCGCTAAGACTTCCCCTAAACTCCCAGCCTTTCAAACCCTCAAGACAAAGGGCCCAGAGAGAGCTCTCCCTCCTGGAAGCCCACCCATGCGTCTCTTCCCCCACAGCGCGCATCACCTAAACACAAAGGGTCCCCGCAAGACTTGCCGGCAGGTGAGCAGTGGGCAGTGGCGACTTGTCCTGGGCTGACCCCTGAACCTGACTCCAGGCTCCCTTTTCTCTGACCATCCAGTGACAGCAGCCCAGCTGTGGCTCTCTGCCTTCCTGTAACACGTCCAGGGAGTCAAAGCAGCCCCTCCTAGGTTCTCCTCTGTTGCCTCTTCTAGCCTAGTCCCTTCTGCGTTTCACTGTCCCCAGCTTTAATGAAAGTACTGCGCACCCCCCCAAAAAAGAATATAAAGTGACATGCGGAATCTCAGCAGCATTTGCGATCATTTATTCATTCAACTAGCAGTTGATATTTTTGTTGGTGGTGAGCTATGAGAACAATTTGTAAAATTAGTGACTTCATTTAATGCACATTTTCGTATTCGAAGAGACCACCGGTATCACCATTGTTCTTCAGCATTCTCCCAGCTAAAGATAATCCACTCTACTTCCTTATATTTTGTTATTCTTTCTCTTGCTCTCCCCAGGGTCTTCTCCAGCAAAGCTGCCACTTGCGTGAAGCATGGGGTTTCAATTTGGACAGCCTGGTCTATTTTAGGGCCTCACCAGTGGGGGCGCAGGAGGCTAGCTTATCAAAGCTTCCCCATGCGCTCTTCCCATGGAGAGCGTCCCGCGTATGCTGGACCCCCTCCCTCCTTCGAATCATGGACGCCACTTCCTTTCCCGATAGGGAAGAATTTTAAAGCTGGGGCAAGTGCTGTTCTCTCTGGATCCCCTCCCGCCCCCCAACACGTGAGCGTTGCCCACTCCTGTCTCTTGACCTCTGCTGGCTTTCTCTCCCACGCTGCTCCCCTGCGAAGCCTTCTCTAAACCCACTGAGCAGTGAGCCCTTTCTAGCCTGGAACTCCCAGTGCACTTTCAGGAGTCCTTAATTAGCTGCTTTTTAAGTTGTCTGCCTGTTTATCCATTTGTACAACAAACCTTTGGCAGGCGCCCCCTAAACACAGGTGCTGTGCTCAGCGGAGAGGTGTCCCCGTGAGCACAACAGGAAACATCCCTGCCCCCACGGAGCTCACAGGCCAGTGGGGGCCACGTGTCATAAATAAACAGTGGCTCTGGAGTGGAAAACGCTACAAGTGAAGGAGGAGAGGAAGGAGTGCCGAGGCGGAGGACGAGATGTAGGGAGAACAACCACGTAGCGCAGTTGCAGGGGCCTCACCAAACTTGAGACAGCGCCAGCTGGCTCTGCTGGGAAGGAGCGAGCTGCTGGCAGAAGAAACGATACACGTAAGCCTTGAGTCAGGAAGGAGCTTGGCAAGGACGCCGTTCACAAAGGAGACCAGTGGGACAAGAGCGGAGGGAGGGGCGGGGGAGGAGGGGAGGAAGAACCGGTTCACGGTCTGCGGGCCAGAGGCGGACTTTGGGTGTATCGCCAAGGGCAGTGTTTAGCAGGAGATGGCTGTGACCCCTGTACGAGGCATGAGTTCCTCCATCTATTGTACTAACCTGGGTGTGCAGAAGTGGGTTCTTAACACTGAACCCTACTTGGCTGACAACTTTTGGTTTCTTCTGATGGAGAAGTTCGTCTTGCTATAACTTAGTTCCCTCCAGTTTGCAGTTTCTTTCAGGAAACTGCTTGGTGAACTCGGGGTGCTCTCCAACCTTGCTCCCTTCCCCTTCCTCCCGGGAGGCTCTCACACTGTCCTGCGGTGGGGGAGGTATTTTGTGGCCCTCCGTCTTCCTACTCTTGCTGGCCTGCAGGGAGGCAAGCTATCCCCCAAGGCCACCCACATTCGGCCAACTTTGGTGGTTTTTGTCCCAAGCAGAAGAGCCCCATTCGGGACCCCTGGACCCCTGGCTATTTGGCCATTCCCTTGCTGCCCCACTCCCCTGTGAAGCCCGCTTGCCTGAACATCCCAGCTTAGCCACCTGGCTACTCAGATGCCGTCCTCTGGGCTTGGAAACTCTCTGGGGTTTGCTGCCTCTGGGACTCTGTCCGGAGAGCCAGGCTTGACTCAGTTTGCCTGGAATTTTTTCACACTTTCTGTTCTCTCCCATCCCAGTAGCCAGCCCAGAAGGTGCTGGGCCCCTTTCCAGAGCCCCCCAGCATCTGTGTTACTGACTCTAAATTTTGTTTTTCCCGCCTGCAGGCAGTGCTCTGCCCTTGGGGTAGGCAACGACTCCAGGTGCTTCCGCGTGATGCCCACCCTGAAGGCAGGCACCCCAGTCTGGGGAAGTATGGCAGGCCTCATGGATGCATCTGGGGGGTTAAAAATGAGTTCCACCCAAGGCAGCCTGAAATTTCCCTTCATGCTGCACTCCCCTCCCCCGGCCCACAAGCACCTCTTTCCTCCATTCTGGGGGACTTGAGAGTGTCCTGCCCTCAGACGACAGAGTGGGCAGTCTGGATGCACAGGCATGAGTTAACCAAAACCAGCTACTTGGTGGGCAACGGGCTGGCGGTCCTCACAAAGGGCTGTGCGTGAGGCTGGCCTCCCCACCCCCGGTAGACCTGAGGCCTCTGCTTCCTCTCTGCGTCCTCAGTTCCTGGCACAGGTAGCTCTGGGAGCTGCAGTTCAACTCGCCACATCTACCTCTGAACCTTCCGTCTGAGTCTGGCAGCCAAGGATTTGCAAATTTTGTTCCTGGTGGAAAGTGGGTGACCCAGGCCCCAGGGGTTGGAGGAGAAGACCCCAAGGCCCACAGGGCTCGCAGGTGGGCGCGGAGAGCTGAGAGGGAAATTCACTGGCAAGCGCTTTGAAATCTGCTTCTAGAATCTTCTGAACATTCTCAAATCTCCCAGTGCTCCCAGGGAGGAGCAGAGGCTGGAGGAAGGCCGGTCAGGAGGCTAGAGCGGATGGTGGCCTGGCCCGAGGGTGGCCTTGGAGACAGAGAACAGGACTCTCGGGAGATCTGTTCTGTATTGGTGGACCCCGCTATACCGTGTGTGCCTCTCAGTCAGGGACCTCATTTCCATATTTCAAGGACCCTTGGAGACTAGGTTCTGCATGTTTGTGGAATTCACAAACGCTATTTCAGTCCATGACCCTTTTCTCAGCCTTTCGGGGTCATCTTGATTATATTCTTGTTCTGCCAAAGCCTAACCATTCCACATAAATTTTGATTAATGGCAACGACTAGCCAAAGAAAGCAGATGTCTTTTGTAAACACTCTCAAGATCTAGTTTATCTCCAGAATAGTCATCTCCTGAGGGAATGCCTCCAGGAAGGGACCTGCTTGCAAGTGATTAGACAGTTAAGGAAGCTGTGTAATGAAAGGGGAATGTGCGTTTGCTGTTCTTCTTGAAAAGGGCCTGGTTTCTCTCTCTAGCCCAAAGCCAGCCAGTTCCACGCACACTGTCTCCTTCTTGGCCCCGAAAGGGAAGGTTTGCTGAAGGGATGCCAAGGTCAATGAGAGACACGCCCCTGGTGCCTGTGGGCCTCCTGCCGAGATTTCCTGTCTCTTTGGTGGGGAGTCTGCCTCTGCTTCAGGAGCCATTGCACCATCTGCGCTGAGTCTGTGGGACAGGAAACCGTGAGGCAATAATCCATATATAATTAGCCCAGCCCACCCAGCCTCTTCTTGCATCCATAACCGACCCCCGTAGCATACTCCTGGGACACAGACAACCATCGTCAGTTGGGGCGATTTCACAAACTATAGAGTTGCTTGGAGCAAAGCATAGTGTTCAAGGTGGAAAATCAAGTTTTCAGCAAAGGGACAGTTAGAACAGCTCGTTTGCAGGGACCATTTTCTAGAGTAGCAGCTCGGGACCATGGGCATTTTTCTTAACCTCAGAGGAAGACGATTCTTCCGTGAGAGCGTCGGTGGGTCTAGAGCAGGGAAGCCATGGTTTTTGCTTGTTTGGCAATAGTGCGTATGTTCAGGAACGCCGGCGGGACCTACTGAGACAGACCCACGGGAAAATGGTTCCTAAAGCCAAGGGCGCCCTCGCCCCTGTCAGGGGGCTTTATTAACGATATTGGGAAGGCCGCAAGGTGGCTTATGGACAAAGGCCAGAGAGGCGATCAACGTCTTGGAAAGTAGGCACAGACACATCCAGATTGGGGACCCTAACCTTTCTGGTCTCAGGATTCCTTTGCACTCTTAAAAATTATTGAGGCTCCAAAGGGGCTTCTCTTTTTTTTCTTTTAATGTGAGTTGTATCTATTGGTATTTGCCCTGTTCAAAACTGAAACTGAGAGATTGGAAAGACACAGTGATACTGAAACTCTCATGCCGTTAGCTGAGGACAGTGGCATCCCCGCACCTCGGGCAGCCTCTCGGAAATGCTGCGGCAGACTTGTGAGTGAGTGGAAGAGGCAAAGCTCACCTTAGCGTTACTATAGAAGAGCTTTGACCCCGCAGACACCTTGAAAGGCCACCAGGGCCCCCCAGGGTTCCTCAGACCACACTTTGAAAACTGAAAACTGCTGACATAAAGACATGTAAATGGCTCCTGGGTCCCTGCTGGACACCACTGAAGAACTGAATTCTGCACACAGGGGACACTCAGTTGGTGCTGTTTAGTTTAAACTCTGTAGCCCAAACTAAGGGATTAAAAATACGTCCCCCAGACCAGCAAGGAAGCAGCAGAGTTGAACGTCTGCTAATACTTAATCTGCTTTTTAGGTGCATTCAACAGGTGGTCTGGTCACTGATCTTTAAAAACTGTGGCCACACCTGTACCCTTTTTGAGCACTTAAAATAGATCAGGTGCTCTCTGTGTGCCCATGGCCGTGCTAGACACTTTACAGCCATTCCTTATCATTTGTGTTTTACAGATGAGGAAATTAAAGTTGAGGGGATTAAGTAAACCATCCAGATGGCCCAGGCAAAATGCAGGAGAGGAGGGTTTCAAACCCAGGATGCCTTTTTGGGAGTCCAGGGGCTTAACCGCAAAACCACAGCGTACCCTACAAACACTTCTGTCATTCAAGGGCCTACAGGAAAAGGCTCACACGCCTGGATCCGCCAGGAAAAAAGCTCGCACGTCTAGATTTGTGTCACTAGTCAATCTTTCTTGCCAGGTTGATTTCACATCCAATAAGTGAGTGTTGTTACATGCTTGGTGTTGTACTAGATCCCATGGAGGACATAAAAAATAATATATGGGCACAAAATACATACAAAATTTAGCCTCTCTCTTTGAGTTTACCAAAATAATTGCCCCAAAGTGGAAAGTCAACTAATGATACAAGCTAGCATATGGTAAATCCTCGGCATCAGAGTGGGAGGCCACTGGAGCGAGAGGGAACTGGAGAAGGAGTGTTTTGTGCTGGGCTTAAAGGAAAGATAGTCAGTTTACAGGAAAAAGAAAGGAATTGGATTCAGAAACTCGACTTCAGCTGGAGTCCCAGTTCTATCATCAATCAGATGTGTGAACTGGAGCCCGTCATGGACCTTCCAGGGTTTGGGGACAGCGTGCAGTGGGGACATCTCCAGGCAGCTGATGCCAGCTCCAGCTCACCCAAGGCACCACCGGGCAGCTTGTCGTCCCTTTTCTCACGCATGCCCCGTGTGCCTGTCCCCAGTGTCCTGCCACCCCAGCGTGGCAGGTCCCACCCTTAAAGTCGGTCTCTCAGCCAGAAGCACTGCTCGAAGGCTCACACATTTTTTAGGCTTCTGGCGGGCTCACGCTTTTCGTAGTGTTTCCCAACTGAGTCATTCTCCCCAAGCCTCCTTGGAGACCTTGCAGACCTCTCTCCGACTCCTGGACCCCACTTCCTGTTCTGCAGCCCCAGGCAAGTTGCTTTAACCTCTTGTGAACCTCAATTCACTCACGTGTAAAACTGAAGACCATAATGCTTTCCAGGGCTGTTGGGAAGGTTAATGATTGTCAGCCACCCAGCAGAAGACAAATACTGGGCACACTGTAGGTACATGATAAATGAGAAAGGCGATTTATTAATTTGTCATCAGTCTCTGCTATACTGTACCTATGACATAGTTGCAAGCAATACAAGCTATGAAATGTCATATTGGATTAATTTGTTCCTTTGTTTCAAGTTTCAGATCGTCACGAAACTGGGTCATCATGGAAAGATAAAAAAGAAATAGAGATAAAAATACTGCCAGTTGTGCTAACCCTCCCCCGGGGGTCGGGGGCAGGGAAGGCGGAGCGAGAGAGCGTGAGTGTTTAAACTTTATGAGGTACTCAGCACATTCTGCGTTTACTAAATAACCACACGTCCCTGCTTATACATTTCCCCACTTTTTGTGCCTTTTTCATACTAGGGAATATTACTTACAAGGACTTGTAATATCTAGTGTGTAATGATTTACTCAGGGACGGAAGTCGTTTGGTCAAAGAAGACTGAGTTTTGACTCCAGGACCACACCCCTTAAACTCAAGTTCCTGCCGTTGCTCTTTTCCAGAAAGTAAAGAAAGGAAGGAAAGAAGGGAGGGAGGGAGGGAAGAGGGGAAGTGCTTTGTAAGAAACATCGGTGCATCACTTTGACAGGCTAATAATTACTGTTGGCTTCCTTCAAGTTTTTTCTAATGTGGGTTGGGAATCTCACACTAAAAGGAATATAGTTTTGCAATTAAAAAAAAAACAACTACTGAAGAGAAATGAAGGCTTTCCTTTTCATTGGAATATGGGTGTCAAAGGCCTGTGTATACAGTCAGTGTTGTCGGGGGGGCTGGCGACCGCAGGCTGTGAAGAAGTCACAAAGAGAAGAAAGTGCAGAGAGCACAGTTTTATCTTACTTCCCCAGGGGAGGGAGAGGGCTGGGTGCAGAGACACCCACCAGTGTGGAGGGGAGTAAGGAGGGCTTTGAGCTTTTATGGGATTATAATTGGATTATAAAAGGGTGGGGGAGGGGGTTGCTGTTGTGGGGCCCCTGGGCTGTTGGGGTGGCGGGTGAGGGGGAGGTTTGTAACTCAGGAGGCTTCCGGGGGTTTTGCAGCATAAGCTTCAGTGTGCTCCAATGTTATCTCTTGCCTGTGGCTGTGGGGGGCATTAGTCTTGATCTGTTCTTGCTTTTCAGTAATTTCCAGTCCTGAGGACAGAGCTCAGAAGAGTGAAACGGCAGGTATGTTTAACAGGGTCATAGGCCTGCTCAGCAAATGGTGCCACAACAGTAAATGGCGCCGGCTTTGTCCTTTGAAATGGGACAGAGCCATTCATGACTTGGGGGAGAGGTTTTTGGTGATGATTTCAACATTGGTAATATTGAAATATTATTGGTAGAGCTTATTCATTTATTTTCAGTTACAGTTGGCCTTCGATGTTAGTTTATATTAGTTTCAGGTGTGCTTTATCATTTGCATGCCATGGTGGCATTATCCCACTTAGATTTCATAACTACCCTTTGAAGGAGGTTTTCACTTAGGATGCCTTGAGCCAAAATAACGGGTGACCCAATTCTGAGTTAATAAAGGGAAGTCGGAAGCTTTTTTTAGCTCACCTGAAAAGAAGTCTAGAGGAACGTTTTTCTCCACCATCCACGTTGTCAAATTGTTCCTAAAGCTGGTGGGGTAGCCGCTAGTGGTCATCGGGCCTCTCAGGCGTCTTGTCCATGCCTGGGCTAGCTTTGGGCAGCACATTTTCTTAAGAGTAAGGATGCCGGCTTCCCAGAAGCCTGCAGCAAGGTCTCATTGACACAGAATGGCTTAGGCACGCTCATTTCTGAACTAATATGACCCAGGGCATAGATATCCTTGATTGGTTTAGACCAATCAGCTGGGATAAAAGATATTGAACACTCAACCACAATGCCCTCTATATGTTTTCACTTTCTAGATCGAGGTGTGGCAAGCGATAGCCAGTGTACCAAATTTGCCTGGTTGCCAATTATTATAAAAAAAGTTTGATTGGAACACAGCCATGCTCATTTGCTTACATGTATTTACAGTGCTTTCGTGCTACCGTAGTAGAGTTGAATAGTTGTGACAGAGACTGTGTGGGTCACAAAGCTTAAGATATTTACTCTCTGGTCCTTAGGAGAAAGTTGGTTGACCCACATCGTAGAAGAAAGTGTGGTTGGGGTTAAATGGCCTGCCCCAAGTCACAGAACTAAAAAGAGGCAGAGACTAGAGTCGAACTCAGGAGCCCAAAGCTCTCTGCTACCAGCCCCACGGGGAGAATTTCTTGGGAGAGGTTTGCGCTCTTTGCGATGTGTGCCAGCGCAGCCTTTTACACTCGGCACTACTGACGCGGGCCTTCCAAAATAAGTCTGTCTGTAGTTAATAATTCATTTCTTAGGAACAATGAGTTCGTGCGCTACTATACCCAGAGAAGTAGGTTAGGGCACAAGAAAACTACAAGGATGTTTTGCAATTCACGAGAGTAAGTTTGACATGCCATTTAAAAAATTAGACCAATACCAGCTGGAATAGAATTAAACATTTTCAATAACCAGTTGGATGAAAGGAAAGATTTTCAAAGTAAGAAATTCACATAGATGAGGTGCTGATTCATCTTCCTTTGGTGAGTTCTATTCACAGAAGGTTAGTTTTAAAAGTGAAGGAAAAATAGTGAAATGAATGAATATAATGTTCACAAAAAAAGACATACTTAAAATATCTGTTTTTTCTTTATTATGCCCTCAATACCCCCTCCCCACCCTCCTCTCTGATTTCATGTAGGACCCAGCCTCCAAGGTGGCCCCCAGTCACCCTCACATGCTGGAATTCATGCTCTTGCATGGTCTCTCCCTCCCACGTTACACAGGGGTTGGTCTGTGTGACCAACAGAATGTGGCTGACACGATGGCGTGCAACTCTAAAGCTTTGTCATGGAAGGCACTGTGGTTCTACCTTGGTTTCCTGAATTACCTACTCTGCGGGAAATGCAGTCGCCATGCTGGGAGGAGGCCCAAGCAGCCCTGTGGGGAAGGCCCCACAGAGAGGAACCAAGACCTCCCACCGTCAGCGGTACCAACTTGCTGGCCACATAGGTGAGCACTTTGGAAGCAGATCTAGCCCCAGTCACCCCTTCGGATGACAGCCACCTGTGCTCACACCTAACTGCAACCTTAGGAGAGACCCGGGGCCAGAACTGCCCTGCTGAGCTACAGAACCTGTAAGAGATAATACACTTCGTATTGCTGTTTTAAGTCAAATTCTGGGGCGATTTGTGAAGCTGCAACTTCACAAATTTTTAACTAATACCCATTTTTCCATATTAGGTGAAAAGCGTGGCGGCCGCGTAGGCAGGTAAGTCAGAGTGAAGGACTAGCGATAAAACAAAGGTCAGAGGAGGAGGCAAGTAAGAAATCGAGGGAAGTGAACAAGAGGGAAAAACCAAAGTGTGTCCGATTTTTCAGAGCAGTACAAGTTCATTATTCCGGCGACAATAGCAATAGGTAGCTTTTATCGAGCACTTACTGAGTGCGAAGCACTGGGGCGGCGACCAGAAGGACAATCCTTTAAGGGACGTTGGGCTCTGATTTCCTAGTTTAGAAAGTATGCACCTTAGAATAAGGGGGGAGGAAGAAGAAGGGGTCGATAGAATGGGTTAGAAAAGCTGGAGTGTCGAGAACATTGAAGATGGGCTGCGCAAAAAATGTATTTATGTGGGATTTTAAAAACTTGGCGCGGTAAGGGAAAATGCCGAAAATACCTGTGTGTGTCATATAAAAACGACGCTCTTCTTCTTTTCCCAGTTTCTTTTGGCTTTTCCCTCTCATTCGGTAAATATCTGCTCTGGGTGCTAAGTTGTCACTGTGCCAGGCACTGGGAGCCAGCACCGAGCAAAACAGTCCCAGCGCTTGTGTTCTAGGTGGCTCTACTGGTTTTCCGTGGATGGCGTTGCCACGTAGTGGTCCTCTTACCAGAGCCCTGTGGGTTACCCTCTTTCCTCTCTCTTCCAGCCTCCACCACGAGCCCCGGATTCCGATGGACACATCTTGCTGTCCGCCATTTCCACTGCTGCCTCACCTGGCCCATCAGTTTCCTGGGGCCGCCACAGCAAGGTACCACCAACTGGGTTGCTCAGAGCAACTGAAACTTTTGTTCTCACCATTCTGTAGCAAGGTGCTCCTGCAAACGCTCCGCGGGGGGTCTGTTTCAGGGTTCCTCTTTAGCTTCTGGTGGTTCCTTGCAGGGGGTGATGGGGGCAGCACCATCCTGGTCTTCATGTGCCATTCCACCTGTGTGTGTGTCTGCCACTTCACAGGGTGTTCTTTTTATGAGGCGTTAACAGAGAGGCCACAGGCCCAAAATGGAGTCCCTTAGGCAAAGCCACGTGTCCCCGAACTGAGACTTAATACCTAACCGTTGCTGTTTCTGCCTCTCTCAGGAAAGGGATTTCAAACCAGTTAACCTGGAATTACCTGGTCAGCACTAGTGACAGAACCCTGACCCCCTAAAGGAGGTTGGCCTTGCCACAGCCAGCCCCGTGTTGACGAGTGTGACTGCATCATGCCGCTCACTCTTGCCTGTAAAACCCTTTCATTTTGTACAGCCCCTCGGAGTCCCTTTGTATATGTTAGATGGGATTACTGGTTGTCCTGAATTGTTGAGTAAGCCAATTAGATCTTTCAAATGTGCTTAGTTGAACTTTGTTTTATAACAAAAGACACCTGTCATATTGGATTAGGGGCCCACCCTACTCCAAAATGACCTCATCTTAACCATTACACCCACATCAACTCTATTGACAAAGAAGGCCACGCTCTGAGGTGCTGGGGGTCGGGCCTTGAACATCTTCTGGAAGGGACACAATTCAGCCCATAACACGTGCGTTGCGTGTCACAGACTTTCAAGCAGCCTCCCTGCTCAGGTAATCCCACCCATGTGCGCCATCTCTGTCCTTCAGAGGCTGGTCGGTGTGACGTGCCTAAAATGAAAACCGGATCTTGTGACCTACTCAGCTAAAACCCCTCGGAGTTGCCCTTCTCGTAAGCAAAGCGCAAAGTTTCTTAAAATCTGCTGGTCCATCCCTCCTTAGCCGCCCGCCCCCCGCCCCCCGCCTTCACTTCCACCTGTGTTCTGGCTACATCAGCTCAAATTATCTCCTTTGGGAATCTGTCTGAGTCATCCAGATTGAGTTAGGCTTAGAGGAAATTCTCCCGTAGTTCCCTCTGGTGTGTAACTACTGGGTTGGCTAAAAAAGTTCGTTTATTTTTTTCCATACGATGGCTCTAGTAGCACTTAGTTGTCTTTAGCCATATTCAGAACAATTTTCTTAGATCGTATTGTGACACCTGTCATATCAGCGTGCATTTAAAAAAAACACTTATCAAAATTGGTGAATTTCTGTGCAGCCATTTCAATATTGGAGATGGAAGAAAATACACAGTATTTTTGGCATACTATGCTTTATTATTTCAAGAAAGGTAAAAAACACCACTGAAACATAAAAAAAGATTTGTGTAGTGTATGGAGAAGATACCATGACTGACCGAACATGTCAGAAGTCCTTTGTCAAGTTTCTTGGTACTATTGACATTCTGGCCAAATACTCCTTTGCTGTGGGGCTGTCTTGTGCATTGGAAGACGTTTAGCAGCGCCCCTGGCCTCTTCCCACCAGAAGCCAATGGCGGGACATAGCCAGCATACTCAAAATACCCAAATCAATCAAGTTATTGGTGAAAATGAAAAATGTGTCTTTTACTTTATGGAAAAACGAAACGGACTTTTGGGCCAACCCAATACCTACGTACTTATCACCCAGAGTAGTAAGTCATTTATATACTCACCTCTCTCCTTAAACCTGTGAGTCCTGTGAGGGAGGACTGTGCCTTTCTTGTACCCTAGTGCCAAGGATGGTATTAATGAAAAAAGAAGTGCTCGATCTGTCTGCAGAATTCACCTTACCGTCTTCTTTTGTAGAGAAGGGAACGATAGCGGTTCGGTGAGTCACCTCATTCCCATCACAGGTCTGGGAGAGAACCTTGTCCTGCGAGCTGCCCTCGTGGTTTGTTGTTAGTCATGAGCTCCTCGGTCCCCTTAGGAGAGGACATTACAGACTGAGGACACTGTGGCACAGATCTTGAGCCAGAACATGGTTGTTTAAAAGGACACCGTCTATTTCCGGTCTCCTCATTCACAGAAGCTTGTCCTGCTCCCTAGCAGAACTTAAGTGATGGATGTCTCCAATCGACCTGAGGCCTTTTCTTTTGGACCTCACCCTAAAAGTGGTCTCGCTGGAGCTGCCCACGACACAGTGGCCACCGCTCATTTTCATGTGTCACCTACAGCCGAACTCCACACAGCTCTCCGATGGGAATCCACGGGACCTTTCTCTTCCAGCTCGGTCCCTGGAAGCCCCCTGGTTCGCTTTCTTCGTCTCGGCTCCTTTTCTGGCTTATTTTCCACAATAAATTTGTTGCTCCCAAGGGTGGCGAATTGCATGTCCCAAAGACGGCCACACCTCGATATTTTTCCCATTGCACATTCTATTCTTACGGCGTGACCGACGCACTCCTGCTGGGAGCTGGGGCCCAGGGTTCCTCCCCTTGACTCTGGGCAGGGGCTGGAGACTACCCTGATAGGGACACCATAACCTGCGTCGTGTAACTTCCAAGCTGAGTCCATCTCTCTCCTTGTCTCCCTCTCTCTTTCTCTGCTTGTCTTGGAGCCCAGCCACCATGTCTGAAGGAGCTCAGGCCACATGGCGAGGCCACACACGCAGGCATTCCAGCTGAGGTCTCAGCCGACAGCCAACACCAACCGTCAGACGTGGGAGTGAACGAGTGCTCAGATGGCTCCAGCCCTGGACTCTGGAATCTTCCAGCTGAGGGTCACAAGTCACGGAGCAGAAAGGAGCCATCCCTTCTCGGCCCCGTCTGCATTTCTGACCCACAGAAACTTGTGAGAGTTAATAAATGATGATTGTTACTTTAAGTCGCTAAATTCGAGGATAATTTCTTGCACTCCCATGGATCATGAATGCGCCAAGAATCTCTTTTCTCTTTTGTTCTCTCCCTGGGCGATTGCATTCACTTTGCTGACGTCCAGTTGCCCCGCCTATCACCAACTCTTCCGTCTGTGCCAGTGTCTCCCTCTAATTACCTCCAATTCTCATTTCCTGTCCATGTTCAGTGTTGTACTGCCAGTCGCCTCCTGGGTATCCCCTCCTCAGACTTGCTGTTGCACAGAAGACGCTTAGCAGCTGTCTCATCCAACTCACTTCTCTTCTCCTGTTCCCTCTTTCTCTTCCCACCTAGATACTTTGATGCCTTCTGGACTACCTAACCAGTTGCTGAGTGTTGCATTCGGTCTGTGGGTATCCTTTTGGTCGCAAGTAACACAAAAGCCCCCTAAACATGGTGCGGCAGTCTAACTCCAATCAGGAGATAGAAACAGGGAATGTTGAATATAAAGAATTATTAACTATAAGGAAACTCTGTGTGCCCTAGGGCCGAGGGAGAGCACCCCGGGAAGGGTGAGCTTGGAAACAGTTCAGATCTCACTGGAGAAGGTGTGATTCAGCTCGTCGAATAGCAGAGATGTTCCTAGGAGTGGCCAGGTGGGGCTGGTCTGCAGTTGCAATAGGTCACCCTCTGGCATGCAGGTGGGGAACAGGTGGCCAGCAGCCAGTTATGGGGCTGTGCTGGACACAGCAGGAGAACCGTTCCCCTACCCCCCGCCCAGGGGCCCCCCAGAGCGTGTTCCACTCAGAAACCTTAATGATGTGCTCACGTTAAAGGAGAACCACTTAAAAGAATTCTTTCGTTGATCAGAGCATATGTGGAAGAGTACATTTGGAGCTGAGAGGAAAGAAGTTATTAACACACATGGCTTAAACACATTTATTTATTCTGCCACAAACCCAATGATCAGACACTACTGGACAGTTCTAGGGTTTTGATAATGTGGTCGGCAGTGTCATCAAAGATCCTGATGGTCTCCATCTTTCCCATGCGCTGTTGACCATATCTTCCCGCCGAGCTCCAGGGGCTGTAGCCACTGCTGGTGGCTCCCTTATGCAGACAGCACTACACTCACACACACAAGGGGCGGCGGGGCGGGGGGTTCCTTCTCTGCCTGACTTTTTATTAGAGAGGAAAACATTTTGCA
>PVJD01015482.1:0-24738 GCA_004026545.1 Mormoops blainvillei
TGTGTCCTTCCTTAAGCTTCTACCAGCTTGACCTTGACTTTGCTCTTAGCCCCAGGGGTCACGTTCACCCTGCCTGCCTCTACTGTCTGTCCTTTGGGTAACTGAGTAGCGGAACTTGGTCACCGCTCTAATGTCACATTTGCTACAAAACCTGCTTCTGGTGTAGGCTTCTTCTCTGATAATGGGCCACGACCTCCCTTACACTCGCTGGTTTATCAAACCGTCACTGAGAGCCTGCCATCAGCCAGGCATTAAGTACGGTCGCAGAATACAAAGCTGACAAAGATACAGTCTTCGCCCGTTAACACAAGTAACTGATATACATGATAGACACTGGGTGCTCACGGGGCTTATCTCACTTAACACTCGCCATTACCCTGCAGTCAATGTTGTTATTATCACGTCTGTCTCACAGATGAGAAAATAAAACACGAGAAAGCTCCATTAATTGTCCAGGCCCCCAGAGGAGTGGCGTGAAACTTGCAGTCTAACCCCTAACCACGTGCCTCACAGCTTCATCTGGCGGCTTCTGTCTCACGCAGTGAGTAGCCTCTGTCTACCTCCAGGGCGGTGCTGACGGGTCAGAGGGTGGGGCTGGCACTGGGCCTGGTGACGGGGGAAGTTCCTAATGAAAGTCACGGAGAAGCAACATTGTGTCGTAATACGAAGTGTTGCTAAAAATCATGACTTGGGTATTTACTAGCTGTGTGTCTTCTTTATGCCTTCATTTTCTGTCCCGTACAATACGGATAATAATAGCATCCGTTCATAGGGGTGTATCGAGGATGAGACAGAATTTAATAAAGGATGCGACACAGCAAGCATTTGAAAATTCATAGCTATTATTTGGCTGCAATAAATATACTCGTATATTTTAAGGTACAGTATATTGAAAACATTCAAATGGCTTGATCTTCCTTCTGAAAATTCCAAGGCTTTGCTCTTAGCAGAACATCTAGGAATGAGAAACTTTCATTATTTCTGTTTTAGAGAAGAAAAATGTCATGCAAACTGCCAAAGACTCGATGAAGGTTGTCCAGGACATTGGTCTTTAGAAACAAGATCCCCTGTCTAGTCGCTGCCGGGGTGCTGCGGCGCGGAGCTCCGCGGGGAACGAGCCTCCAGCGGCCCCCCTTCTCCTAGGCAGGCTTCGTTGCCCTTCGTCCTGTAGTACCAGGGGACCCGGGACAGCCATGTACTTTCTACTGGATTTGTGATTTTAAAATGACAGGGCTGCTGTGTAGCAAGGCCTTTCCCACGCAGGGGACTTTGGGTTGGGTGGTGAGGATGGTGATGGCCACAAGGATGGGCAAGATGTGCACTGGACGCGAGGCGGGGCTTGTACAGGTGGACCCTCAGCCGCCGAAGGACCACAAGGGGGTGGGCGGCATGCCCTGCTTTTAGCGATGAATAAAAGCCTGTTTCAGGGGCTGAGGGTCTATTAGGGGTTGTGTTTGGCTGTTCACCGCCCTCACGTAGTTTAGCATTCAATCTTTGGATAAGAATTGGCTAAGTAGAAGGTTACGTCATCGGCATGAATAGAACGCCCCCCTGAAACCTTGGAGGACACGTGACACACGCAAAAGCATTCTCACGAAAGGAAATCAAGCCTAGTTACATGTTTGGGCTGACCTTAACTCCACAAAGAAAATCCATAGGTTTGAATTTGAAACTATTTTCTCTACATTAAAATCTTTTGCAGAGCTCAGGTTTTAACTAGGAGGAAGAGGAAAAACTATCCTCCGAAACACAGGACAGAAGCTCAGTTTCTTAGATTCCCCACTGTTGTGCCTTTCCAGTTCATTCTGAAAGGGCCACAGGGAGAAAACCCTCAGACATGCAAAATCTTCTCAGCCTCATGTCGGGGCTCCCTGCAGGGAGTTTTCCAGAACATCCGTGGGCTCTTAGGACCTCTGTGGTAAAATGCAGTAAACAACTGTCTCTTCAATATTCTCTTTTGTAGTTGAATAAGGAAACATTCAGCTGTGGGGTGGGGGTCTTTCCTCCAGGCAGTGGGGAGAGAGAGATGGGGGGCGGGGAGAAGGGGGGGAGAGAGAGAAAGATTGAGAGAGAACCACTTCCAAGTTCTGGGAAGGCAGAAATTATTTATTTTGACTATTGTTTTAATAACACCTAGTTTAGGACTTGGCTTCTAATCGGTGAACAGTAATATTTTTTAAGTGCATGGATATCAGTGATCAAATCTCTCCCTCTTAATATTGCTAACAGAATAAAGCTAAGGCACCTTGAATTTGGATACAGCCACTCTTCTGTTAGCATTGGGCAGGCCGTGCGATCTGTACGTATTGCGATGGCCCAGCCATATGGGGCACTTCGGCAAGGACATCCTTGGAAAAGGTGTGTAAGCAATAATAATTCCATCGCAGCCAATTATTTTGGAAAACGTTTAAGCCACTTAAGCAGAGAGCATTTCATTCCAGCCCGAGCATGAAAGGCTACAGGCCCTGCTAGGTCTGGTACTCCTTGTGGGAGTCTCTCCCCCGGGGCTGATCAGGGACGACCATTTGTAGCAGGATCCTGAAGGCTATTAGTCTGTTAGTTTGCCCCAACAACCACTCGGTGACTTAAACAACAAAATTCTCTTTTATCCAAGTTCTGGGGACTGGAAGTCCACGGTCAGGGTGCCAGCTCGGTTGGGTTCCAGTGAGAAGGCTCTTCCTGGCTCGCAGAGGGTACCTTCTTGCTCTGCCCTCATCTTGCAGACACACACACACACACACAGAACAAGCTTGAAAAATTAATTTCTTAAAGTGTAAATAATGCTTACGAATCAATAAAGAAAATACTAAGAATGGAGCAAGGATAGGGAGAGATAATTCATGGCAGAAGCAACTAAAATCAATAAATAAGCCGAATTTTCAACTTCACTCATAATCATGAAACAAACAATTAAGAGATGTTCTTTTTTTTTTTTTGCCTGTGAAATTGGTAATGATTAAAATAGGTATTCATGAGACGGATTCCATAAACACTGGCCTCCTCTTACATTGTCTAAACAGTAGTCTTCAGGGACAGAATCTGACCCCGTGTTAGAGCCTTAGGAAAGTCTGTACTTTGACCCAGTGATTTTCTTTCTAGAAACCTCCTTCATGGACTTAGAGAGCCATAGGAAGATTTCTGCGCAGAGATGTTTACAACAATCTTGTTTATGATAGCAAATAAACCCCATTACATCAACAACAAAAACAACAAAACAAAATCCCCCAAACTGGACATGAATACTCTTAATGAGTTAAAAATAGCAAGTGATCAAATAAATAATAGGGTAGAACTGTGAACGACCATACTGTTAACGCAGACACATTAACCGTGCTTGGAAATAACATGAAAATGCATACATCCATACATCATACTTCGTTACATATGTGATATGTGATGGACCACACTGTGGAAGAATGTTTATTAACCTAGGGGAAGTACATATGTTTTAAGATATGCAAATATCGGATATCGCTTTAAGATACCTACACGTCAAAAAGCAAATCTATACACATACCTAAACGCACGTCCACGCAGTCCGGAAAAAGACTGGGAGGAAATGAATGAAGGTCTCCGCAGCAGCAGCTGGCGCGGGCTGGCTCGGAAGGCAGGCCTGCGGGAACCTGCCGCAGGGGGGCGCTGCGCGCGGCGCCCTCGCGGTCCGCTTGAGCCTCCCCACGGGCCTGCGGCTGAGCACAGGCAGCTCTTGTTTTCCGCTTACAGAGAAGGGCGCCGACGTTGGGAGACATGCCTGGTTCGCTCAAGGCCACGAGGCTAACGAAAGGCAGAGCTGAAATCTGAGCACAGGCTCTTGGACGCTGTATCCGGAGGCGCCGTCGCGAAACGCAGTGGATGGCACCGTCGTGCGGCTGGAAACCTAGGGCCCGGGAGCGGCGGGCCGCCGGTGGGGGCTGTGGGCCCGGCGCCCCACCCAGGAAGCCAGGCAAGTCCGCCCAGAGCCCAGGGAGGAGTTACATGCAGGCGAAAGTGTCCGCGGGCTTCAAAGAAGTTATCGATTGTTCAAAACATCTTGGCGCCCTGGCTGCTGGAAGAGCCTTTTTCGTGAGCCATTCTGGAGACTTTTGAAGGAAAGTGAGAGGGGGTTATCTCAGTCTGCACAAAAGGGTGGAGATTCCCCTCACACTCCCACACCCCGAAACGGTGGGCAGCGGGCAGTAACCCCGCATTGCCACCGAGCGACCCTAGTCCTCCGCCCCAGACGGTGGTCGCCGAGGAGCCGCGGGAGCCCTACGGCAAAGGCACCACCCCGCAAGGTACCTGCCTCTCTAATTTATTTCCTTTCATGGCCCGTTCTTGTGGTGCCAAATAAGAGCTTGTGCGCTCTTAGCCACCTAGTCTGGGATGAGGAAAACGAGCCCTGGGGTGAGTTCCTACTCCCCGGGAAGCCACCGGGTGGGACCTTCGCTCCTCTTGCGTTTGAGAAACACTGCACGGTGGTTGGAACCCTGGGAGGCCCTGTGGGGTCCGGGTCTCCTGGGGGCCAATTATTCTCTCTCGGTATCAGGTTTACTTCATTTCGTCAATACATACTCATTTATACAATTTGCTCTTGCCTCTGGAGGAATGACCTACTTTGTTCTGCGTCTGAAGGTCTCCCCTTTATTTTCTAAGCTCGTCTGACTCAGTGCTTTTCCTCCTGAATTTTCTAAATAGTTTTCTTAATCCGGCACATCTCTCTGCATGAATAGACCTGGCGTTCATGATCCCTGAAATGTACAATACTGTGTTAATTTGTTTTATGCTCCGTTCTATCTTTGTGGTATGGCATATTGGAAAACATTCCATGCAAAGCAGACATTAGTAACTACCCGTAGCTGATTTGGAAATATTACGACGCATTCATATGTGGAATACTGTCTGACATTAATATTTTTGGCAAGCATTCTATATGTTACCAGAAAAGAATGCTTTGTTAAGTCCTGAGAGCTCTTATCAACTTCAAAATCACGACTGCTGCCCTGGACAGAGGCACGTCCACCTCTAATTGCCCCTTTGCTGGCCTGCTCCTCTTCGGCCCGTCACCGAGCCCCTTGCATGTGCGCTCGTGACAAACGGAAACGACTTGCTGGCTGGGCTGGGTTGCCGGACACAAAAATACGCCAGGTGATAAGAGGGGAAACAAAAACATATACTTATGACTGTAAAGTAAGACGGTGTTTGTATGTGTTTGCAGAGTGCGGGGGCACTGAGCAATTCTGTTGTGTTAATAGGCTTATCATATACTCAGGGGAAGAAACAAAACACATTCGTCCCAAACGAAACAACACTATAAAAACAAACGGTCACCAGGACAATATTAAAGGTGTCAGACTCCGTCCCGGAGGGGACCTTGGCTCGGACCGGGAGGAATTGCTGTATTGCGGAGTCGAGTGTCCCGGTGGACAGTTAGCGACAGCGGCAGCACGTTTTCGCGAGCGGCCACCGCAGCGTGACACTGAGACGGACCCGGGCTTCGTTTCCGGCTCTGGGACCCGGGCAGGTTGTTTTAACCTCTCTGGGCATTGCTCGTGTTCCGTTAACCTGGCTTCATGCAGCTCACTTGGCCAATGTTAGGAGAAGTAGGTAAAGTCAGTCACGTAGAGCCTTCAGCTGAGTCCCCGGTACCCTGTCAACGCCGAACAGCGGTAGCTGCTCCGCTAATGACACCGGAGCTTGGACGCTAGGCTGGGTCTCTCCGGGGGGAGTGAAGATGGAGGGAGCAGGAGAGACAGGACAGAAAAATAAGGACGAAGAGGTAAAGGCAGAGACGTTGCTGGTGGAACAAAGGCATGAGCAAGGGTGAGACAATCTAAAGACGCAGGTACGCTCCGGGGAGTGTTCGAGGATCGCACTGAAGATGTGGGGTGGGGGGCGAGGACGTTACACTGTCAGCCCGGAGGCAATTGGCTTCCGGTCACGGACGACCTTGGTCGTCTTGGAGCCTTGGCACCTCCCCTCTGGACGCTGTCATTTGGCAAAGTAAACATCCTATATGTATTTAGTTTCTTGCTTCACCGCACCTTGGAGTATCTAACGCATTATATGGTTTTTAAATAGCACACCTGTGACGTCAGCAGAGCTGTGGATAAAATGCCTGACACGGGACTGAATGGCTCACAGCAGGTGAGGGATGGGCCTGGCTCCAGGTTTTCCCTTCTTCTCAGAGCCCTGCTGCAGAAGCCCAGGTGGCCCATCCGGCATCTTGTCACTGCGCACCTGCTCTGGGCGAACGAGAAAGGCAGGGAGCACAGACAGGACTTGAGCCTGTGGCTTCAAAGTCTTCCGCAACGGAGCCATGGAACCCCTTCTGCTTTACATCTGTGGAGCGTGGATCTATAATTATGGAAACAGTTATGCATAATTTCCACGATTAGCACGGTGTCAACAAGCAGAGTCATTTTCCTGGAACAAACGGAAGCGTGCGTGGCGGCGCCCGGCCCGAGCATGCCTCTTCATGGGGCAGAACAGTCCAGGCCACCGCAGGAATTCTGCTAGCCCTGCACTTGGAACTCGACCCGAGAAGCCTGCCTTGTCCCCCAACCCAGTGTTGTTTGTAGAGTTTGTCCTCACCCCCGGCCTGGTTCTGTCTTTCCGCAAGGTTGCCTTTCAGTAATTAGGTGATTGTGGAAGCTGCTTAGAATACATATTTCTGCCACGGCGTCTCCCAGAAGGCGAGAGGTCTGGATGGGGAAGCGTTCGCTGATTGGAATTCCCGCCGGCACCGTTTTAGAGCTTTCCTGCTCCAGGGAGATAGATGCCGGATCTTCCTCTATAGGATTATAGTTATTCGTGAAATTATCTACTGAAAATATGCTTTTATTCTGTTATATCAATAGTTATAAAATATGAGAGGAAAAAGGAGGATATGGAAAAGCAAAGAAATAAATCATGAGGGCAGAACCTTGCATTTAAGACTATAAATTTCGGCCACGATTAACTAGCTTGTTAGTTAATCCCCCACCCAACAAAATGTATATAAATATGGGAAAACATATAAAATAGTTATTGATAGGAAATGGGCAGTAACCAATGGGAGGCCGAGCTCCCTGAGCTAGAGGAGCCCCTGAGCTCCATTTTGTATTTACCCTGACTTCTCCCCCAGTGTAATTTCCAAACCACTGACTGGGGGACTAGAATCCAAGCAGAAAACAGCATTTATTTATTTATTTATTTATTTGCTATCAGAGGAGACAGGGACTGGTATTCGGAGTTGCCATGGTGACTGGGATTTGAAGGATGGGGTGTTAAAGAGGAGCGAGCTGCAGAGGGCCCCCCAAATTCTACGTAAAAGCTTGCATTGGGCCCTCAGCTGACTCACAGAGCCACACATTCACAGAACGAGACTGCAAGAGGAGCAGAGGAAAAATACAGGGGGGCTGAGATACGTCCTTAGAAACTCTAGAGGCTTCGAAGCTCTGGGGAGACATGAACGTCCGGGCCCAGCTAGTGAACGCCTAGAGCTAGTTGTTGTTGAAGTGTCACGTCCTAGACGTCAGGAGCGAGGCAGCGGTGCACGAGGCGTGAAGGCCAGATGCTAGGAGGAAGGGCAACGGCGAAGGGCCCGCCCCAACGAAGGCTAAAATCCCGCGGAGGTACGATCGGGCGGACCCTCCAGCACTTCCGTTGCGTGCGAGACGAAAAGTTAGTGCTCTTTAGAGGAAGACAACGTACTTTAGAGTGTGCTGTATCGTTTCTAATGCCCGCCATGTAATAAACAAGGATTAGACCTGCGAAGAAGCAGGAAAAGTGACTAATAATCAAGAGATAAAACGAAAAAGAAAGAAGGGCCTAGAGGTGATATGCATATATAATATACCAGGTAAGGAGTCCAAAATTACCGTGATCGATATGTTAAAACTCAAAGAAAAGGTGGTCGAAAGTGGATAAAAAGATGGGGTATGTCTCCATAAAATTGGAATCTATTGCAGAAATCTAATAGAGGTCTAGGTCTGTAAAGAACAATATTTGAAATTAAGATCTTTGTTGCTGACCCATGGTTAATTAGTCTGGATTTTCATGGTGACTGTATTTATCTGCCACTCAGAATAACACCTGCGATGTGCACAGAAATGCCAACGGGTGTAGGCTGATGAACGGCGACGAAACAGAAGAGGCTGAAATTGCATATGCAAAAGAGGGACTTCTTTTAGTGAATGGTCCTGGGTTCCGAGCGAGCAAATGAGGCACCCGGAAAACAGGAGCCTAGTGTGACAGGGAACCCCGACTTAGCCTGTGTGCCAGTTTGCTGGAGCCGGGGTAACAGTGGGAGGCGCATTGGGGGGTTTGCGCAACAGAGGTCACGTGGTGTTCCCCCTCCCAGCCTGTGTCCAAAACTTCTGCCCCAGATCAGCTGGAATGAAGTTGCTGTTGCTTTCAACCAGAAGACCTCATAATTGAAATGACTGGGGCAAGATGTAAGCCTTTGGGGTTTCGGCATATTTCTAAATGGTCAAAATGGAGCAACTGGAGTAAATGGTCAGCATTGGCGTTTCAGATGGACAAACCACATGTTTCTGTGGCAATCGAAGAGACGCAGGGCAAGCGGCTGGAAGAGTCTGGAGGGAAAGCTGGTGGAAGGAAGGTGAAGGCTGGGTTGGAGACAACCCTCTAGGGGAGGCCTGACCCCAGAGGCTCGTTACTGGACCGGATCCCAAACTAAGGACACCCTACACTCTACCTCCCTATTTAGAGTCTCTAATTTGGTCACATGAAAGAGCTCTAATTGCACGTTGGTTTCTAGGTAGTTGGATGCTAATCTGTGCTTAGACTGTAGTTCTTGGCTGCCTTCTAAACCAGCTCTATGTCCTCTTTAAACCATATTTTCTGAAGTAGCAACGTGTCTGGAAAACGGTGTTCACGCTCCAGCCCACGGCTGTCGCCGGGCTTCTAGATCTCCTACACCAGAAAATGTATTCTTGAGAACACCTTGGGTTTTCTTTAAACTCTCTGTGTAGCAAATAATTTAGCCTTGCCAAAAAAAGGCATGCCCGCTGCCCTCAGCTTCTGCGAGGTGATCTCTAAGCCCTTGCAAAGTCATGCCCGATAGGAGTGTCCCCGTGTGACTGGGGTTTGGGCCATGCCAGGTCGCCTAACCATGTCATTTATGGTAGGAGCTTTGAGTCATGTGGTATCAGCTTGACTTCCAGAGTTGCTGGATACTGTGGTCAGCTGCATGGGCTGTCCACCGTGGGGCCTGAATAAAGACTCTGGCTTGAGGCTCGAGGGAGACTCCCTGGTGGGCAGCACTCTGTGTGGTCATCCCACACCGCTGCCGGGAAAGGGGCGCAGCCCCTGACTCACGGGGCGAGAACGACCTGACCCTCTGGGTCTGGAGCTTTCTTAGACTCTGCCCTACGTGCCTTTTCTCTCGGCCGATTTTAATCTGTGTCTTTTAACCTTCGTTTAGATCCTGAACTGGGATGGTGAACATAAGAGCTTCTAGTGAATTCTATGAGTCTTTCTAGTCAGCTATTGCACCTGAGTGTGGTCCTGGGGACCCCGAACTTGCAGTTGGTGTCAGAAGTGAGGGTGGTCTGGTGGACTGTCCCCTGACATCACACTCTATGAGAAAAAAACCAAAAACCTCTTGTAAGCTGTGTTTCTGTTACTACTACAGTGACAAGTTATGAGCTGCTAATCTGAATAGCTGGCACGAGAATGACGCTGGTGGGGGCTCCTTACAAGGAAGAGGACTTGGGGTTGAAATACCTGGCAGGTCCTCTAAATTCTGACGTGTCCTCTCATTCAACCAATATTTGCTTATTTGTTGTGTTTCTTGGAGCATCTTAGTCTACGCCTTAAAGACACAGTCCCTTAAATGGGGATAATTCCTAGATTAAAAAAAATTAATAATAATGAGTAACAGAGAAATGTGGTTCGAATCAAACAAAAATTAGTTTGCTGACAGACAGACACGTCAAAGCGATCGGGTCTGTCTCGTCATGGTTCCCACTGCGAGATTTCGGTGCACAAGCCGTGATAGATGCATCGCAATTTTTCTCTCTTTCTCACTTTCCTGGTCTGTGAAATGGGGTAACAGCCCGCTTCACAGACTTGTGTGAGGACTAAACGGAATGGCGGAGTAAAAGATCCCATCCGTAACGCACACGTAATACATGTTACCTATTATATGCTTGGGGGAATCTTTCAGTGAAACACTTTTTAAGAAACGAGTGTGAGAGGGTTTGCTTCCTGCCTCCTTAAATTAATTTTAGTGGCCACCTAGCCCCTTGTTCCCTGGAGCGCTTGTGGCTTCAAGAGGACGGTGGTGCAGCCCGGCTTTGAACCGCAGATTGCAACAGAGAAGAGCAGAGAAGCAGCCCCCGGACTCCTTTAAGGTCTGTGGCTTCAATCGCACCTGCTTCTGCTGCTTGTTTTGTCAGTAAAGGCCCAGACAGGCTGGGCTGCTGTGCATACAGCGGTACAAAGCCCCGGAGAAGGTGACGTCTGGTTTCGCATCTTACGGCTTTTAGGCAGGAGAAAGGCTATAAAGCCACCAGGAGAGTAAAATGTGCATTAGTTTAGTCTGTGGCGACATGCACACGTGCGGATGGCCTCTCCCCCAGACATTTCGACGGTGCCGAATACTCCAGGGATCTTTGCTCAATTGCTCATTGCTCAGATTTTCTTCATTCTCATGAAAATCCATGTTAGACATTAGTCTGTCCTATCAAATTTATGGGATAAAGGAGAGACGCAACATAACATGAAAAGCTAAGCTAACATTTAGTAAAATTAGGATACTTTTCCTTGAGTCCATTAAAAAAAGTCACGTTGTCCCCACCGGCACCTGCCACAGCCCGTGTAGGTGAGCAGCTCGACCACTTCCACCCCGGCTTTCCTCTCTTCCAGGTATAACAGCTGACACTGACGTGGCACCGTGGGCTCTTCCCTCTTAATTCTCGAGATCCATAAACCTTCTTGGCTAGCAGAGTAGATTATATTACACTCCTTGTAAGTAAGTTGCTCAAAGTCACAAAACTAGACAGGGACAATGCTGACTTCAATAAACCAGTGGTCCCCAAACTCCAGTTTGCAATTACAGGCAAGCTTGTTGAAAACGCCAGGGGGTGACCCTCAGAGGAGCTGATGGACAGCGTCTGGCACAGGGACTACCGCCGTCTGCATTTGTAGCAGCCACTCTTGGTCTTTCTGAGCTCAGGGACTACCAGGCGCCACCCTAGGGACCACACGGCAAGGATGCTGGCAGCAAAAGCCCCAGGTCCTTTCCGCATCCCTTAAAGAATGCGCGCAGTTCAGGGTTAAAGCCGTTCCCTGCAGCCCAGAAGGAAACGGAGCCGGTCGCCCTGAAGGAGGGACGATTTTTTTTTCTATGTCTTCTTCAGGCCACTGCTACAAGAGAGGTGGGCACCTCCCAGTTCTGAAAGCTCCTGGTTGAAGTTCAGTTTACTCTGGGAACCCCCGGGGAGCGGCTTCTGTCTGTGATGTTCATACTGCACTGGGAGTGAGCATGAGTAGAAGCAAATGGAAGCTTCCACAGTGAAACATCCCTCTTTCTGGACAATCCGTCTGTAGACAGTGATCAAATGCCCCGCCCCACCCCCTTCCCGTTTTGGGTCAGGTCTCCCGACTTGCACCCCCTACTCTTCCCCTGAAATGGCCCAGTCGGCCTGGGACCAGATGATCGCTTTGGGGGTCAGCCTGGTCTCCAGGAGCCAGGGGCCAGTAGCTGGTGTGACACCCTGGCTTTGTGCCACAGTTGGAAGCTGCCATCTTTCTTTACGTTAAATGAAACCAGCTTTTGGCATGGGCTCGTGCTGCCTTCATAACCTCAGGTATCTCTGGTCCTGATGGGAGTTACTGTCTTTTTCAAGGTGCGAGACAGAATAAAACCCCGCGCTCTGTGGGGCGGGGGCACTGGGCTCCTGTCACAGAAACGAAACAGGCCAGTGAAGCAAGTTGTGTTTCTATCAGTGAACAGTCTGCTTACAAACTAGTTTCCTGTAAACTGGGAAAGAGGATACTTTGGGGAATTTCTTAGCGGTGTTTGAGTTACATGATTGTACTTAATTTTCTCATCAGAAAAATGACAGGGTCAGACTAGATGAGGGGGTCAGCCACCTTTTTCCGTAAAATAGTTTAGGTGTCGCAGGCCATGCCGTCTCTCTCACAGTTGCTCGGTGATGCTGTTGGAGGACAAAATAGCCGTGGATGATCCATAAATGAATGGGCAGAGCCGTGTTCCCAGAACTTTCTTTACCGGAACCGGAGGTGGGGATTTATCTGCCCTGGGGGCCCTGGCTTGCTCACTCCCGGACTCGGTGGTCTCTTCTAGCTCCCTAAATTTATAAGTCTGTGCCAGCACATCAAAACCCAACTGTCACCTCCTTACCTTCTGGGTAAGATCTCTGGGGCTGATCCATTTCTAGTTTTGTCTGTCGAAGGCCGCTGAAGTTAGAAATAATAATGATAAAAATATTTATTTAAAAACTCGAGTGCTATCAATTGGACAAATATTTTTCAAACATTAGCTAATTGAATTCTCTCAATTCCACCCCTCCCCCGCCATGGTACTCTGGTTTTGATCTGCATTTACAGACTTTGGAAACTGAGGCTCATAGAAAACTTAGGGCATTTTTCTATGTGCCCACATTGAATGATATAGCTGCACATCAAGTTCAGGTGTGTCGGTTTTGGAACCTGATTTTTAAACATCGTGCTCTCTACCTACTGCTGGACGTGAAGATGGAGTATTTCTGCATCCCCCATGCCACTCCCTTCTTGGGGACGAGGAGAAAGCAAGGGGGAGGAGAAAGTAGGGGCGGGTGGGATGAGGTGGTCGCTGCGGAAAAGAGGGGTTTTAACAGCTGCGTCTCCGATATCAAACGGGCTGGAGGTGAAGGCAGACGAGAACTAGGAAGACACCTTTGGGTTAGGAAATTAGAAAGTGTCTGATGACGCTCAGGGAACTAACTGAGTCTCAGGGCCAAAAGCCAAATTGCAGAAGGAATAATAAAGGGAAGACAGTTATGACCCGGCGTTTTAGAGAACGGACCAGATCGTGGAGAGAGCGGGACGCCACTCGCAGCTTTGCCGCTCTTCTTATTCTCTCTGCACGGAACACTTAAAGACACACCCCCCCTTTTACGAGTCGATCCTTGTGTTTCTTGGCAAGGCTGCCACGAGTTCAGCATCAGGGCTTGCTTCTGTCTAGCAGCAAATGCTTCCTGTGTGGCAGAAAGTCATTGGTCGGAACCCAGCCAGCGAGCCGCAGATGGGCCCGAGGTGCCCTTCTCGGGGTGGGGGATGTGGCTTCAGCGGCGCTGGGCTACTGTCCTTTAACTCTCAGAGCAACTGGAGTTGACAGGCCAGCTTCTTGGGAGCTCAGCTCACGGTACCTAAGAGAGCTGCTGGAGCCACTCCTCTTCCTGAGAACAGCGGGATGGCCAGGGACGGGCAGAATTTTGTTGATTTTGCTTTTCCCAGAAAGTAGGAGAAATGGATCAGTTCTGGCAGGGTTCAAAGCTCTCTTTCTGTCCCTAAAGGGAACTGTCTCCAAGGGCCAGAAAAATAAGAAGGCACCATGTCTGTGAATCCCTAAATTAGACAGGTGTCACTGGCCAAAGTTCCGAACTCTGAGTTTCTCTCTGCGGACATCCGCGTCGGGGCTGGGGAGCTGGTGTGGACGTCACAGAGAGTTGCAATGCTTGCCCCCGTTGCACAAAGCTTTAAATCGAACAACTGGTTTCAAAATCGGGTGTCTAGAATGATTCATTCTGCAGAACTTAAAAAAAAACTCATTTAATATTTTAAAAGCACCATCAGATGAAACACTGTAAGATTAAAAACTTCACTATCTTGGGTGATCCAATATGGAGGCTTGAGTGGAGGTCAGAGATCGATGACATTTCTAGATGTTTAAAAATAGTACTTTAATTTAAAATAGAGGAAACTATGAACGATCTGTATTAACTGTAGTGATATTACCGATAATAAGCACCCACAAATAATCAACCTCAAACTTTAATTAGCTTTTATACAAGATTCAGTATCCAGTAAAAGTAAGAATTTTATCAGCGTGGCTCAAAAATTGCCAACTGACATAATTCCGCATATTAACATTTTATCGTTCCATTCGGAGAACGGCAGTTTGAGACCTGCCCTGGGAACTACCTGAGTTCATTTCCTCTTTTTCCTCTTTCTGAGCCTCACACAGTGTGGACAAGTAAAGAAGAGTATAGTGATAAGACAAGGAATTTTTAAGTAAAATAAACCCAGCTCACAAACATTTCAGCCCTTTTTCAAGGGAGTGCAGAACTCTGATAAAGCTGAAAATGACTCGACGAGAAAAAGTTGGAAGTTTTACAAGAGGCCAGATGGTGGCAGCAGAGAACGTGCGAGAAAAACTCGGGGGCCATAACCGTTTTAAAACATACAAATATCTTGTAAATCATTGCAAACCTACTAATTCTTGGTGCCGATTAAAATAAGGAAACGGTTAAGGACATGCCCTGTCGTGCCGGGGACCCCCGAGTTTGACTCATGCGCAGGTCTCGTCTCCTCGTTTGTAAAGTGGGATAATAATAGTTAGGGGTGGTTTGGGGATTAAGAGAGATAATCGCCGTAGAAGGGTTAGCCGATGCCCAGAACGGTGTGAGGAGAGCGGGAGAGGAGGGGAGAGAGAGAGAATGTGAATCATGTCAAGCGCGGTCATCCTACCGCACAAGAACGTTTCTGTGGCTTATTCTAAGCACCGGAGCAGCAGGGGGCCGTGGGACTCTCGGCTCCCGGCTGCGGCAAAAAGCAGAGGCATTGCCCGTGGAGAGCTGAAAGCAACCAGACCAACTAAAACCAGTCTGCCCATCATAACTACTACGTGCCAGCAGCTTTAAATCGTGCCAGCGATAAAAATAGCCTCCCCCTGGGACGCGCCTCTGTTCCTGACAACCTGAGGTTTTCCTGACCCACGAGCCCCGCAGAGGCCTTTGCCCTCCGGCCTCCCACCCGGCTGCCTTCTGCCCCCCCCTCTCGCTGGGTCCTTCTCTCCAGTCCAACGGGACTGGCCGCTCAGTGCAGGGGCCGCCGCACTGCGGTCACACACCTCCCGCCACCTGAAATGCCTCGTCGTCTCCCTGCCATTTATCTAGAGCTTCCTTTTCTTCTTCCATGGGCTCGAGGAAAAGGCTGCGTCTTCTGGGAAGCGCCCCCTTCTTCCGGAGCCCGGGAGGACCTCTCCCTTCTTGTCGCACCTGCTGCTTTGTATTGAAAGGCATGGCCCCTCCTCCCTTCCAACGTGGAGGAGAAGCTGGTTCATGGAGCTGACACCGATTTCCATAATCTAGACCGGCTTTAGCTTTTGATATCATCTGTGCACTTGGTGCTCACAGCTGTGCGTCGACTTCAAGTTATTCTGTCTTGCAGAATAGTGAATATATCATAATATCGACATTCAGCCTCTAAGAGAAAAGAAACAGGACGACATTGTGGGTTCGGAGGCAAGGGATTGGGTCCCAGGCCTCAGGGCCAAAATTGGTCTGGAAGGCCCCGCGTATGAGGGCTAAGTTCTCAGCTCCACTAGAGCTGTCTTTCAGTCATTTGCTGTGGTATCTGGGATCCTTTTATCTCTCCTTTCCTGGTGCGAAATCTAATTCAAGTTTAAGCATGTGGCGTCCACTTCCACTGTGGATCACATCAAAAATACTGCGTCTTTGACCTTGACCCTTCACCTCCAAGTCACAGCCAGCTCCTGTGAAAGGTATACCATTGACATGTACTTGGCATTCCACTGGAGAGATAAAATGTTAGCAGGACTATATCAGGTAGTAGGCTACGGAAAATGAACTGAGAAGGTTATGAGAAGGTCGGCGTAGAATGTATTTTCTCATATCCTCATATTTAACAAGTCTGCTGTGTACTGTTAGGCCCAGAGGCGGATTAAGGTCGGTTGAGGCCCCGGGTGCAGAAGAAAATATTGGGCCCCTTAAAAAACAAAGAGAGAGGCAGGGAGAATAAAAACCCATGCCTCCAGAACTCGGGGCCCGGGGCGCGTGCCCGGTGCGCCCGCCGTTAAATCCGCCGCTGGTTAGGTCGTTGGCGAAAAACTCAGACAGACCATGGAATCCGAGGGTCGGTCTCCAGAAGTACAAGGGTCTCAAAGGTCCTGGGACTCCAAGAGGCGTTCTGAGAAGGGGGAAATACATATGTCTGAGGTGACGGGACATCACCTCAGACTCTAGAGGCGCTGGCCCTGCCCGTTCAGTCTGTGGGGGCCGTGGGGCTGGTTGAGTAGAACTTCAGCTCGGCTCATCACTGATTCGAATTACTGTCTTAGTTGTTCCAGGGGACTAGGAACTAGGATGCAAGCCAAGATATATTTAAACGTCTGAGTGGATGAATGGACGTCAAGAAAGGAGTGCTGACTTCTTCTCCTAAATTTTAACAAAGTAGGCACTTTCACTTGCTCTGTATTTCACTGCTAGCCGATCACCGAGGCTAACATTTTGTTCCACTAAATTCTGGGAGCAGACCCAAGTGTGTCATTGCTGGCGGTACAAAGGAAGTGTGGCGAGGGAGAATGAGGCGGAGGCTGAGCTGTGTGAAAGATTGCTGTATGAAAAAGAACCGAGACCCGTTCTCTCTGACCCTGGGGATAAACTCAGAACAGTAGTGACAGACTTGGGTTCAAAGTAAACAGCAGAACTTTCTGTTGTCCAAATACAGGGCAGACCGCCGTGTTGAGAATGAGCTCCCCGCGCTGTAATGTACTCATGTGCTCACGTACCACTGAATTATGTGAATTAGTGAATTCTAATTCCTCTTGTCTGTAGGTAATACTTTTATAATTCTGCCATTCTTTCCCCAAATCTGTTGATTATTCAGTCACGAGTTTTTGAGCATCGCAAAACTCAAATCCACGTATGAAACGCAAATTTGTTTTCCTGTCTCTTTCCTGCTCTCACAATCATTATAAGCTAGGGCCTTACCTTCTTCAGCTCTCGACTTCCACGTCACCAAGATGTTTCCACTGAGAAACTGGCTGAACCCTCCCCTGCATCTGCTTCCTGGGACTATCCACTGTGGTTTTTCATTCCTGTCACTTATGACTCAAGTTGGACTGAGTGTCTTCTTAAAGTCTCGGGCTTAACTTGCTAGGTGGCTTGTCAGTCACCCATTTGCCGTGGTGACTCAAAATTACTTTTCACTCGGTAAATAAAATGTGGCTATTTCATTTTATTGAACCATTTCAAGTTTCCAACGTTGACTGTTAGGCATCTCGAGATTCTTTTCAGCTGCTTAATTTGATACCTGGCCTTAACCTTGCTTTGAAGGTCAAACTATTGGATAGAGGAGATTTTATTTTAATGTACACATTGGTATGCTTCCTAGTTTCAGAAGCTCCTTTTATGTGTAGAGAATGAAAGTAAATGACCCTTTGACAGCCCGTCACCCAGAGTTTTATTCCTACGTCAGACGCCGCGTCCCTTTGGTGGGCCCGGTGGCCGGGAGCTGCTCGCTGGTTTTATTTATTGTTACGGCATTTCGTGTGCACTGATGAGGAACTGTGGTCGTGGATCTGGAAACAGAGTGCATGTCAGGCCAGAAGCCCCAATTCCAACACCTGCCCGAGGGCTCGGTGATGGCGTGGGTAGGCCCCAAGGGGGCTTCTTGCCATCTTCTCTCTTGGCTATAGAATGTCCCGCCTCTGTGGGGCGGGGAGCGGGGGAGGGTGGTGGGTGGGGGCGGGCATGGGGGACCTAGCCCTGGGCTTCCGCATGCCCCGGGCCTGCGGTTCACTTTAGAAATGTGGAGGCCTGGTGGTAGTGGGGCATTGAAGGATTTCGGGAAAGAGGGCCTCTTTCTAAACACGTCAGAATGAAAACTCTAGGAGAAACATCAGAGGACACATTTGTTGTGGTGGCTGACAAGCCTACCTGTTCACTAACAACTAGTCTCTAGCTGTTAACTAGAGAAAGAGGGACAAAAGGAAAGGAAAAGATATTCATGATATTCTATGAATTGCTTTTAGTGCCTGTGTTGTCACTTGGGGGCACAGGTTTATGTGCGTTGTCTCCCTCCCACCCCCGCACCCCACAGTGATGACATAAGGATGAATTTTAAAGGGGAGAACCTTTGGGACCAGGCAGGCAAAGTAACTTGCCCAAGGTACCATGTCTAGTAAGTGCAGAGCCCAAATTACCCCCAGGCTGTGTCAGACCACGTGGTGAGAGACAAGGAGGCCCCCCTGTTCCGAGGACTTGATCATGGAAAATTTTATTTTATTGGCTATTTATGGTAGACTCACAGACCATATGGAGTTGCTGAGCTATTTTAGGAGTTATAGTTTTTTGGGGTTTTTTTTTGGGGGGGCCATGACTCTAAATGCAAGTAAAAAATTTCTTGTTTTCAGTGGTTAAAAATTGTGGTGACATTGGTGAATGCACTGCTAGTCAGACGCTGAGGAGTGGGTCCCCTCAGGAAGTGGGGTGACTGCGGGTCTCCGTGGAGAAACGAGGACGCAGGGCGCGCTGCTTTCCAGTTTCCCAGTAAGTCAGGCCAGTGGAAAACTGGAGCATTTTCCAAGACTCAGTGCCTGTTCCAGGGCCCAGCAGCCATACTTGGGACTTGGCTACCCTGTCATCCCCTCAGAAATGGGCGTCTGTGACGTCTTACTCTGCGCGTCCTATTGGCACCAGCATAGCGGGGCCATGTGACAACAGCATGACATTGTCTGCGGTTGCTTTCCTCACAGGGGGCTGAGGGTGTCACAGGTGCTCAGAGACGTCCCCGTACAGCTGACGTTTGCAATCCAAACGTACAGCTCCATCTGCCGCAATGGCCGGGAAATGCAGAAATACTGGACAGTGTTGCGCTCCAATCACAGATTGTCAAGAAACGGTATAGTTTTAACATCTGGTTGGAAATAAGAGATCGAGGTTGTTCATTTGGTGACTTTTCCACTTAGATTACTTCGAAGTGTACCCAACTACTTTATAAGACTGCAGATAACTTTCACATCCTGTTTGAGGATCAAGTATCTCATTTAATTTATAGATCTTGCCTACGAAGAGCTGGACGTTTATGTCCCCTCCCCAATATGTTAAAATCTTCACCTCCCCCAAGGTGGTGGCATTAGGAGGTGGGGCTCTCGGGGGTGATTAGGTCATGAGGATGGGGCCCCCATCCATGGGATTAGTGCCCTTACCCCTGACACCCCAGGGAGATCCCTGGCCCCTCCTCCATGTGAGGTTACAGCTATAAGGTGCTGCAGACCAGAAACGAACCAGAAATTGGGTTCTCACCAGACACTGAACCTACCGGAGCCTTGATCTTGGATTTCTCAACCCCCAGAACTGTGAGAAATAGATTCCCGTTATTTATAAGCCACCTGGTCAATGGCATTTTGTTTCAGCTGCCAAACAAACTAAGACCTTGCCCTAGAACTAGTCTTTCCTGTACTGCGGTGGGTTTACAGTAACGAGAATGGTGGGTTCCCAATCATTTCGTGTTATTAACTCCTGGATCTTACGCAAGCTTACTGACATTCTCTGAGCCGCCAATTTTCTACGGTATTCAGAATGAGGTTAATAATTTTTTACTTTGTTAGGAAGCAATAATAGTAAACCTTTTTTATTTTGCAGGCGAAGAACACTTGCAAAATAAATGGTAACTGAATCATTCATCAAGGAGCGTCTTGAACAGGGAAGAGGTTAATTGAATTACACTGGAATGAGTTTAATTTAATTTGCAGTGATTAGAGAAGAATTTTTTTCTTTAATCCTCAGGTTTTGAGACCCTGAGCCATCAGAGACTCCTGGAAACTGCACTGCAATTAGATTTAGTTAGACGCAAGGGAGAGGGAATTATCAAAAGGAAGAGAGGCAGAAGCAGACCCTGCTTCCTCTCCTGGCCCCTGAAAGTCCTCCTGAGATGGAAACCGTGGCCCCCAATAGACTCCTTGTGTCGCCCAGGGTCAGCTCATACCAGCTCTGTGCACAAGGGGACTTGCCTTTTGTGACAATGACGTTGGTGGTCATGGTGTCAAAGCAAGCCCCTGGCACATGCAAGTGTGGGCTCTCTTTCCCTGGTGAACAGGTCCCTCTTCTGACCAAGGGAGGAATGCATGTATGCTGGTTTCTTCTAGAAAAAAGAATATAAATACATGTTTTTTTAAGAGACCAAAGATTTTTCTGCCCTCGAGGGTGGAAGCCGGAGGGTCGCCGTGCTCTCGGGGTGAGCACGACCGCTGGCCTGCGGCTATTGCTGGGGCTGGAGTCTGTTCCAGCCTCAGTGCCCTTTGGCGTGGCGTGTGGGGGCGGCAGCGTTCAGCCGGGAATTCCGCAGCGCACCAGCAGAAACGTAAAACCCACTCCCATCCTTGAGCTAGAGATTGGGCTTTGCTTGTGCTGCCTCGATGACTTTATTCAGAGAAGGATTACCTTTCCTTTGTTTCGATTGGAGGCGGGCTGCTGAACATTCAGGAGGGGCCGAGATGGAGAGATTGGAGCCCGCAAGTGGTGTTAGTGAACAGATTTAAGGGTATTTTTGTCATAGGCTTTGAATGCGACTTTAGATCACGTGCGTGGCTCCCAGCTTACCTCTGCCCGTCCGCTCCAGCTGCAGAGAAATAGGCAAGTGGCTGTCAGGAGGATGGATGTGTGCGTGTGTGGACCCAGCATTTCCGATCCCAAGTGCTATGAACAAGCGGGTTCGCAAAACCGTGTGCTGGAACAGCGCCCCCTTGATTCGAGAGGAAAGCCCTCTCCCTTCAGGATAACGCGGCCCCAGAAGCCCACACAGGTTCAGTCGTCCTGGGCGGTGACTGGCCCTCCCTTTATTCTCCTGAAATCTGAATTCCTATTCACATCACCCTGGTTTCCAGTCTACCCTGGAATTTGTGCAAAAGAGAAGTATCAGATGCACCCCGCTTACCCGTCTCTATTGACATTTGGCAGAGTGGAACAGATCGGACCCGTTTCCTTTCTGCAACCGGTTGCAAGTGTTTGAAACTTCCTAACAGCTGTGAGACAATATTTATTCTTAATCAGCAACTGATTTCCTGAGTCTAACACCGTGTAACGTGTGTGACTGTATTAAAGCCCGTAGCTGCCTGCGTGATGAGGCCGGACTTAGGAGGGGGCAAGTGTTCCCTGAGAGGGATGCCGAGGGGTCTCAGGCTGGGTCAGACTCTGGTCTAGAAATACAATAAAATGCTTCTCGGGGCAGTTCAGCGGGAAGCCAAGGATTTCCATTTCCAGGAAGGCCAGTCAAACTTCCAGGCTGGAGGACTCTCTGCCAAGTTTTACCTGGGGGTGCCGGGCGCGGGGGATCAGGGAGTAGCCTTTGTGTGTGAATTTCACAGGATGGAAAACTGCTCCCGCCGCTTTTGCTTGCTTTTGTGTTATTATCCAGGGGCTGTGTCCCTCTGCAGTGTGTGTGTCGTCACCCTAGGAGCTCGCTAACAATGCGGATACTTCTTTGCATTCTCTTGACTTGCTGGTTCAGAAGGTGTGGGGTGGAGCTAAGGAGCCTTCCTTTTAAATAACTGTCACTGGTAACTGATGCATGTGATTTTAGAAGGACTGCTTACAGATCTCAAAAGGAGCATGGGGAACCTAGTATTCTTATTGCTCTTGGTTAAAAGTCACGACTAGTCTGCAACTACTCAAGAATAAAAAAAGGGCAGTAAAGGCAGACTCAAGAATATTTTTGTATAATTTGATTGATTGTTAGGTCATGGGGAAGGTACTGTATTTTTCCATGTATAATGCACACTTTTTGCCCAAGTTGCTGCAGGAAAAATAAGGTTGTGTATTATATACATGGGTATAATGATCACATACCACGGGCATAACAATCCCGTGTTTAATGAGCACAGAATGTGGGCGCACAGTATACCCAGCAAAATGTGGCGATTAACTTTTCTCGGTCCTTCGTATATGTTGGATGATTGGAACAAAATGAAGTGTATTAATCTTTACTATGGCTCAGCAAGTCGGTGAGCATGACACCCCTTGACAGGTGGCGGACCAGGCTCAGAGAGGTTGTGTGACTTGTCCCCATGATGCGCAGTCAGCAGTAGGGCCTCCGGGCTCCTCCCTCTCCCTGGTCTGTTGGGGAAGGTTGTCTGCCCTGGTTTCCACGGTGAGGACCACACCCGCTGATGGCACCCAGACCTTTTTTGGCTGTTCTCCAGCCATCTGTCCGGTGGCCTGCTCGTCTTCATTGTCTAGGTGTTTCCCAGCCACCACAGGTTATGCTTGGTCTCAGTGGTAGTCACTGTCTTCCTCCCAGAGCCAGCCTGGAGCTCACACCAAAAATGGTCCAAGGCCAAAGTCACGCGGTCCTTTGGGTTCCAACATCTGATCATCTCCTGGTCCAGAATGAGGTCCGTATTCCCTTCAGTCTTGCCTGTGGGGCTGAATCCTTGGCATCTTTGCAAATGGAAATACTTAGCTGTCGTTCTTGAGCCTCCACTCGGTGCCAGGACCTCAGGGCATCTTCTCACGTGTGAACTCACGCAACCCTCACGATGCACGTGAGTGAGGCACTGGTGCGACCACTTGCCCATGAAGTTGCTGAAGGAAAGAGAAGTGAAGAATTTATTCATTCTTCTTATTTCACCACCACCAGGTCCTTACCAGGTACCTGGTACATATTTCTTGAATCAATTTGCTCATGGCTTTATTAATATTTTCTAGTGGAATCCACTTACATGGTTGATTTTATTCAGCAAGAAGAAATTTTGAGGCTCTATTTGAGGAGAAACACTTACAGCCGCCTTCCTCCCCTGCATGTATCTGTCCTCGGTGTTTGGATGGTTGCCAGGACATAAGAGTTCATAATCACCGCACTTTGCCATGTATGAGTTTTGTGTGCGTTATACACGGGATTGTTATGCCCATTATTATGCCCATGGTATGTAACCATTATACCCGTCTATAATGCGCATCCTTATTTTCCCCTCAAAAACTTAGGGAAAAAAAAAGAGTGCGTTATAGACGGCAAAATACGATTTGAACAGATAGCCTTTTAAGAACCCTCAGACATAAGGGTAGAAGTGTTCAGTGAGATTTTGAATTCTGGAAGCCAGCCTGACAAACGAACGTGGGCAGTTTTGAATGGGGTAGTCATTTCCCTTTGTCTTTAGAAAGCATTCTGGGGGACATTCCTCCCCCCAGGACCCGGCGTCCCAGCTGTGTTCCCCCAGGACCGTATTCTAGTTGCGCGCGTTTTCCGAGTACAGCAGCTGATAACTGGATGGGGCACCACTGGGCTGCTCCATGAGTGCCCGTGGGCCAGTCTGGGGGTCATGGTGGGCTCTGAGTCGCCCACACAGTGGAGGGGCCCACAGGACAGCCCTCCGGCGGGTACAGAGAGGACGCCCCGCAGGGGAGGAGGTGGCCAGAGAGTCATTGGCAGCAGGAGGCAGCGCACAGTGGCTGGTAGAGATGACTGATCAGGGAGCTCAGAGGGTGCGGCCAGTTTTCATTGTCCTCCACGGGCTGTCTCGCAGGGCTACTATGTATCCTGAGTGACTGGGGACAGACGCCTCACTTTAATGTGCTGGCAGTTGTAAAAAACGAGAGGGGAGCAAATCGTATTCCCAAGGATGTGGTGCTCTCAGTGTGTTTACCCGCTGCACTGAGAATTGAAAGGCCAGGCTCATGGGCTGAATTACCATTAGATTCACTGCTTTCCCGAATGCTGAAGGGTGCGGGGGTCTGTCCCTGTGTCAGGCCTGTCACTGAGCAGGACCCTTGGGCAGGCAGACCGTCTGACGGAGAAAGGGACACTAACACACAGTCACACCTGACCCTGTAATTACAGCTGTGTGTGTTGGGAGAGAGGAAGGGCTGAGAGAAGGTTTCCTTGTGTAAGTGACCCGTGGGAGGACTTGAAGAATGACTAGGACTGGCCAGGCGCAGGCTTTGGGGGGAAGAGTTGGGGTACACGTGGCTGGCTGATCTCACTCTGCCCCTTGGATGAAGAGGGTTTGTAACTTTGAGGCTTGGTTACAGGGGAAACTTCCCCGGTGGACTGTCATGGTGGGGCTGATTGGAGCGGATGCCTAGGGAATGACAGACACCACACAGTCACGGGGGGCACGGGGTTGACTCAGATGCTCCGGAAGCGTTTCTCTCAGCCCTGGGAAGCAGGGATGTGCAGTAGATTATAGCAGTGCTGGTGGACGGGTTGCCGTTTTGGGCTTTGAAAGTGCCAGAAGGAGGACGGAAGAGTCCGTGGGTCGAGCAGAGGCGGAAGACGGCAACCAGGAGCTGCGAGACTGGACTTCTCATAGTAGCACAGCTGCTGTGGGCTAACGGGACCCCTCTCTGGACACACAGGGAAATGAGTGCAATGCGTCTTAGGATGGCAGGCATGAAGAACCCATCTCGAAAGACCTCCTGAGAGGGAGTTCGGGGCTGCTCTCAGAGTGAGGATTTTCAACCTGTGCAAACGGAGCCTGATATTGCTGATTATTTCAGTTATTTATTTTCATTCCAGCCTGGAGGTGGGGGCGGGGGGACACGTCAACAGCTCTTCCAGTGCTTAACGCTGAATTCTTTAAATTGCCTCAGACTAACTCTGACATTAAAAAGAAAAAATGAGTTTACATCCCATGTTTTAAAAAGAACACTATGTGGGAGGCAGCCCTCAGTCCGGGAGAGCCGAGAGGAAAGCTCTCCAGTGTTCCCAGCCCACGTGGTCACGTGCCGTGTGTGCTCAGGCGGGGGATTCGGTGGCAGCCGCAGCCCTATATAATCATCTTTTCCTCAG